>CAWVOY010000210.1:0-47943 GCA_963931895.1 Eupithecia pulchellata | reverse complement strand
AGTAGGTCACAAAATTTAAGCACCTTTCATTATTTAAACTAGTTTAGCGTATTTAGCATAGGTTTACGTACCTATGCTAAATACGCTAAACTATGTAGTTTAAATAAACAATGCGTAACTGTTATTTACAGGATATATTGGATTTTATTACTTTATCAGCAGTTTCTTTGCCTGAAAAAAAGGGTTTGTACCACGTGAATTAATTTATACCATAAAATATTGTGATATTATTAGAATAACAACTAAGTACTTAATGTTTTTAAATACATAGTTGTTATTCTTTCTATTAAAAGTTATTTTGTATAAATTTTATTTATTTTAATTTATGCATGACTCTTCAGTTCAGTTCAGTTCAGACCAATATTTTCACATAATAAGTTATATTTGTTGACGAACGGGTAAAGGCTTCCGCCTGCGTCAGCGTGGCAGCTACTCTCGACTCGACCTTGTCCGCAGCTGATCGGAATACTGGCTTTTATTTCGGTCAACTAATTAACCTCGCCATCCAACGTGATAATGCTGCCAGCATTCTGCTTTCTAGTGACGGTTTAGATTTTTAGGAAATAGATATAAATGCACATTCTAGTTGTACCTAATTGTTTTATTCTTTTAAGTAATTAAAGCGTCTATTCTGTTTACTGATAAAAGCTTCCGGCCTTTTAGAAGGCCCAAAAAATTTATTAAACGTCGTTTTTTTTGTATGTTGAGTTGACCAGTAGGTACATATTGATACTCGATTAGTGGCAGTAATGTTGAAAATCAGACGCATTTTTTAAAGTTTTCGGTGTTTGAATTGAAAACTATGATATTTTTTTGCCATTGCTGCAAAAGGTACTATTTTGTTAGTACATGAATTTTTACAAAGAATTTGAGGATGTATTACTTTGGTATTTGATTTTTATGTTTTATTTGAATAGTCATAATTTCGATTCGTTAGTAAACTTTTACAGAGAATTTTTGCAATTATTGAGGTCGATCAGACCTATAGGTTTTATTAGAATTTTTTTGTTGCAGATAAGGTCCAGAAAAATCTCTCAATCTCGATGAGTGAGTGTCGACGAGTTAAAGCGTCCCGATGAAGAGAGATTAACATAATTCCCCCTAAAATGGTGAAGAGCAAATATAATAAAAAAAGAATAGTAATAGATGACGGTTCAGGTGATGAACAATTCCGAGTAGTTACTCTGCACGGCGCCAAAATACTCGCTGCTGTTCGAGGTGATTCCACCTGTGTACTTTTGTCTCTATGTTTGGTAGATAAGCAAGAGCTTCCTCAGGAGTGATTTTTATCAAGACTGAGACCGAACGAGAAAGTTGAAATAGCTTTGAAAACTACTAGTTTGTTAATCAGGCAGGAAGACAGTGAGTACCTACCTATTATGAGCCGCTTCGATTTACTAAAACATACTCGTATAACTCACACACACATACCAGCCGTGTTTGGTAACGCTAACGCCGCGCCGCCGCCGCCGCCGCGCTGCATAGAATTACGCGATCTGCACGATTTCACCGAATGTTATGCAAACAAGACGATAGGTCGCCCTGTACGTAGGTATACCTACTGGTACCCTAACACACTCTGTGGAGTTCCGCATGGCTCGGTCAGAGCTGGCGGTGCCTGCGGGACCCGCGCCCGCCTGACATTACATCTGAAGATGCGGGCGCTACAATGGCGTTGTAATGGTGATACAGGTAACCTGATGTTATGACGCGTTGTTCGTTCGTGGAGAGGGACGTCACGTGCGTCACGCGGTGCGCTCACTCAGTAGTGTCAAGTCAAGGCACGGGACACCAGCAAGTCACGTGGCCTCAGTATGAGGAGACGTCCTCGACTGAGCTGCGATTGCTCGCTCGAGTCGAGGCGCGAACAGACAGAACACCAAATAAAACATCTACAGTATGGATTTTAATTATGGCTGTAATCATTTGACTAGGAATAACAGTAAACGATAAAAATATTTGGTAATAACTATTTCAGTTTTCTTACATACCTAAGTACCTAGGTATTTACCTACTTATGATTCAGACTTCTCTAATGTCTGGGTAAATAAAACATAAAAAGTATAATTTGACGACCACTGTGGCGCGGTGGGCGTAGGTCCGCCTGCGACGCAGGAGGTTGCGGGTTCGATTCCAGCTTCGGGATAAATATTTGTACGATCTGCAGATATTTGTTCAGGGGTTCTGGTCGTTTTCTATGTATAATAAAAAATATCTATCTATTTAATGATATTGTAGTATTATGTATATCAGTCATCTAGTACCCATAACACAAGCTCTGCTTAGCTTGGGGCTAGATGATGCTGTGTGGATTGTCCAGCATTATTTATTTATAAATATATGTACGTACTTTAAGTTAGGTCATGTTAACAACTTGGACTTCTTAAAAAAGTTAAGACGAAACGAACAGCGAAGCGAGGCCGGTCAAACATACACAATTACACGCACACACAACGAAACTACGCCTTGCCTTGTCAGTCTAGCTATCGCGGCTCGTGGGAGCCATTTAAGAAAGCATAAATTTACCTTTGCAATTGTAGTTTTATGTTGTAAAAGGATGTCAGAATCAATCTTCAGAGAATACAAAGGGGTGTATGTTAGGGCGTGTGCTAAAATCGAGTACGTAATTATCCAGTGTGCTAAAAATGGATATCCAAAGGTTACTTTCTAATAATTAACATTTATGACATGACATGTCGACACGACATTAATATGTATTATATAATACTACTGACTTTAGTGTCCATCAGATTTTACAACAAAACTTAATATCGTTTTAACGCGTCATGACCATCATCATTTATTTATTTATTCAATTCAATTTGACTTATACAGCTACATATGTTCCAAGACGACAAACATCATCATCAGGCAATTAAAATAATTTATTACCGGGTTGATATGATTTAAATCTTATGATATTATTATTTTATATGATTTATGATTTTTTTTTTTAAATCAATGATTTAAATCAGTACGTTTTTACTGCTACCAAATCAACGAAAATGTGTGAAGGGACTTCCCACGGCATAAACTAAAATAAAGAAAGAAAGAATATTTTCAGCATTCAATTTGGTGCACAGCAAAATAAGAAATAGATTAGGCACCGAGAAGGCAGCCAAATTAGTCTTCCTTTTGAAAAGACTAAACTAATTAAGTAGGTACATATTTTACACTCCATTAGAATGACACTGTTTTTTTTTTAAATGTGATTTGGCTTTAGAAGAACTTTTTGATTTTTGATAATTTTAATTTATTTTTTGTTACATTATGCCAAATATGTGGAACTATTCTGTTAAATAAATTAACGATTTATTAAAATAAATGTTTTTGTTAATACTATTAATAAATGTAATGTCCTGTTTTTCTTATTAACTAACTTCCAAATTTAAAAACATCAGAAAGTAAAAAAATCAAATAAATCTGATTTAAATCAAATAAATCCGATTTAAATCAAATAAATCGGATTTTTTTGATTTTTTTTAAAAAAGTCATGATTTTTATCAACCCTGATTTATTATGAAGAAAATTATTTTAACTTATTTTTTGTAATTCTGTGGACCAAAACTTAACTACTAATTTTGTAGCTCAAAGATCCACTTATTAGCTGATAAAAATAATCCTGCTCATCATTTCATTAATTCTGCTGACCAAGACAATAATTTTGCCGATCAAACAACTATTAAATCTGATCAAAATAATTAAGTTACCTTCATTCAACAGTAAAAGTTACCTTATTACAAACATCAACATCACATCACCAGCCTATAATAGTCCACTGCTGGACATGGGCCTCCCCTAATGAGCGCCAATAGATGGCATCATTATGTGGGGGTTATTGCCCATATATCATATATCATAATCCCCACACTGGGCATGCGGGTTGGGGATCGCAGTTCGGTGTAGTTGTTCTGCAGAAGGCGCTGCTGCCCGCCCCCGGTGTGTTTCCCTTAGTCGCCTCTTACGACACCCACGGGAAGAGTTGGGGTGGTGAAATTCTATGCCGGCACCACACGGCGGTTATTATAAAGTTTTTGATTTATTAATTTGGGCGGGCATCGTTTATGCACGAGTCGATGCTGGATTGGCTATAGCATCATTTTATTTCGCTTCCTATGTTCACTACTGTTAGTATATACAGGTTGAGTTCTTTTCTTCAGGGCTACCAAGAGGTTTGTTTATACAGGTTGAGTTCTTTTCTTCAGGGCTACCAAGAGGAACCGTGAAAAAACTGTTAGAGTTACCGAAAAGTCAAGAAAAGATTTTGAAAAAAATAAGTTCTGCAGATGAAGATCTTTATTAGTTTTTACGGAAGAGTGAGTAAAAAGAATATTTAACATTTTCGCGTACTTTAATGGTATTAAATAGGTAAATAATTAATTGTACGACGACTATACGAGAGAGGACGAGGCCCAAAGTTGTTGGAACACTTTCAAAAAATGAACTAAAAATAAAACGAGCGCAATCACTTTGAATTCATTTAGTAAATGTTTACTGTGAAAATACACCAAAAGAGCTAACTTTTCGCTTGGTCTATCTATATTCATTACAGAATTCACGAAGTTACATTTAAAATATAGGGTAGACCGAGGCGATTCGGATCACAGGGCGAATCGGATCAAAGTAAGAAATAAATTAAAATTAATAATACCGCGCTACACTGAACGCAGACACAGCGACACGTCACTGCTTCCCCTCTCCCCGCGTCGGTTGCTATTCGTTGAATTTCGATACCTCTCGTACTTCTTTGCCGGCGACGCTCGCGAGCCATTCAGACGTGGTCACTACGGCAGTTTCGCGCCAAATGTAAGGTACGTAATAACAAAAATTTGTATTTTTGTTAAAAACATTGTGGAATTGCGAATGTTTTCTTGTAATGTTATTTAGTATGTATCTAATTTTGATAAACATTATGTATAATCTATAAATTATTAACGGTTTTTGGATTAAAGTAATTTTTGTGAATGAATTGATATGGGGCGAATGGGATCAGGTCATTCGGGGCGAATCGGATCAGTTTTTAAATTACATATTACTCATTATATTCAATGTTTCATTGTTTTAGATGGTTCGGACTTATAAGAAAAAAACTGACGAAGGTCAGTGGTCTCAAGAATATGAAAAAGGCTTCAGAAAAAGTCCTGTCTAAAAAACGTCTTTACGTAAAGCAACCGAGACCTATAATGTTCCTTATATGAGCTTACAAAGAAGAACGACTCTCTCCAGGGGTGTTATCAAGCGTCGAGGTGGTCAACAAACAATGGATGACGACACTGAAAAAAATTTTGCTGATAGAACCGAATCCACGATTTGATAAACATTTATCAAATCGTGGATTCGGTATTACCCCAAAAGCTGTTCGTAAATACGCCTACCAATTTGCCGAACGTAAAAATATAAAACACTCGTTTAATAAATTTGTTCACCCGCCAACAGAGGACTGGATCCAGTGCATTTCCTGTGAAGAATGGTGTCACGAAAACTGCGCTGACAGAAATGGTGCGAAAGTACCGTACACTTGTGATTTATGTGCTGATAACTGATTAAAGTGATGACTGATATTATAATTAAGAGTTAACCTAGTTTTAAGTATGATTATAAACACATTTCTGTTAGAATTTTATATATGAAAGATTAATGAATGTTAGATCCAATTCGCCCCGAGTTTTGGGGCGAATCGGATATTTCTCGTAGTTACGTTTTTTTTAAATAAAAATGAAAATGTTACTTTTAAAAATTGTTTAGCATGTTAAATGATAATAAGAAAAACTACTGATTAAAGCCAAATTAATAAATACTGTGATTCTTTGAAAAAAGTAGTTTTTTTTTCACTTCAAAGTCAAATTGATCCGATTCGCCTCGGTCTACCCTACTTAAATTTGAAGGTCTTCCAACAACTTAGGGCACACAGACACAGTCGTCGCATATTTATTTACTATTCACTAAATAATCCAAAAGCAAAAACATTCAAAAACTCACAGTTCCAGAAAATCAGTTATTTTTTTAATAAGTATACCAAAAACTTTTTTGGGACATGATAGGACAGGGCAGATCGCGGGAGGGAATACGCATTTAGCTAACTTGCGAATATCTCATCAAACTATTTTCGTTTGTAATGTAAGCAATTACCGCAGATTGCAAAGGCGTGGGGCGAGACGCTGGCCGGGGTTGGTACACACACACACACACACACACACACACACACACACACACACACACACACTTAGCGCCAGATGTTCATCATCAACCGTAGGGGTGAGCTGAGCTGAGCTGAGCGGTACACTGCGTGCGGGTGCGCTCCCCGGGACCGAAGTCCTAGGTTCCAATGAGGTGAAAGTCTGAGGTGAGGTGGTGGAAAAGTGGATAGGTAGGTATAATAAGATAAATGGCGCGCGTGATGAATCGATTGCAGGCGTCACCGCAGAGGCGCGGAGGACGCGGCGGCGACCTTTCCATCCGGAAGCGGCTGCGTGCGACCGACACGACACGACACGACACGACACGACACCGCACGGTGCCCTCGGAGCACCAGGACCTACTCACTCACTGACGCGTTTCTAGTACAACAGGAACTGTTACAAAGACCGCTTACTTACATACGATACCAACAGAGATTGTAATCCAACTGGATCTAACGCGCATATAGCAAGGATCCATTTGTGAAAATATTAAGCAATTTTCTAAATCCTTGTGCTTACCGTAAAAAACTTTTTCAGATCATTCTTTAACAGTGGATGTTTTCTAAACATCCACTGGTTTGAGCGCATGTCTACGCCACGCCGCGCCGCGCCGCGCCTGGCTGTACGCTGTATGTATTGTATGCGGTGCGTGGTGTACTGCAGTAGGTATCTACAGACAGGTGATGATGCGCAGACAGTCGGTGCTCCTCACAGATACTCAGGAGGATGTTCTCCAACCTGGCACGTTACGTTACTCGACATCTGCTTCAATTGAAGTCCCTCACTCACTACATAGTACTACCACATATGTATACTGTGGTACTACTGAAGAGAAGAACCATCAAAATAATTTTTAATGCATTATCTAGCGCCAAGCTAAGCAGAGCTTGTGTTATGGGTACTAACTAGATGACTGATGTACATAATACATTATATTAAATAGATATATATGTTTTACTATACATAGAAAACGACCAGAAAACCTTAAACAAATATCTGCAGATCGTACAAACATTTGGCGGGAATCGAACCCACAACTTCCAGCGTCGCAGGCGGAGCTTCGCACAATTAAAATGTTTAATTAGGACTGCGATGTCATTAGAGCACGAGGTCAATCGATTCGATAGACAAACACTGCCTCATACATACATACATAGCATAGCATAAGGCACACACACACACACACACACATGCTTCTCTTCAGGTAATACCTAGGCCTTTGATTATATACTTAGGCAAACAGATCTAATAAATACAGACCTTTTATTTAAACTTCAAATTGGATCTACAATTGGAACTTATTGTCATCGGCCCTATAGGTATATAATACTAGACATATGGAAATACAGAATCGGATTTTATGAAGAATACGCCCGAATCGACTCTCTATTTATGCCGACGAGTGATTTGATGATGTTGTAGCCGTCCTAGTTATGATTGACATTGATTTGACAAAATATTCCAACGTTGCTGGCGTTGCTGGCAGGCGTGGCAGGGTAAGAAACTTAATGATTCCTTCAAGATTCGGAGATTCTCCAGACTCTGAACTAGAGACAGCATGAGGACGCAAGGCAACTCCAAACATGACTAATCGGAAGCGAAGCATCTTTAAAACCGGATGGTTTTATAAGGATTTATACAACATTCTCGAGGTCAAAAACGAATTGCTGC
Organism: Eupithecia pulchellata; assembly: GCA_963931895.1. NCBI lineage: Eukaryota > Metazoa > Arthropoda > Insecta > Lepidoptera > Geometridae > Eupithecia > Eupithecia pulchellata. Next base: position 40,093 of record CAWVOY010000210.1, on the reverse strand, counting down.
TATATGTAGATGACCTTGCAATAAAGAATGTAGACAGAACTGTGCCAGAACAATAGAAGAACAATAGAATATGACTTTGACGGATATGAACCGGGGAATATTCCCCAGTACGAGAGTTTCCGCAATTCCGAATTTCCACCTGCTTCCGAGATAAAAAATTTTCAGTGTAGGCTACACTGTACTGACATAGGTACTTACAGTAGGCACGGCCCTTACGCACGGGAGACTCAGCCAGCGCGGCGAGCGAGATCCAACAACCGCCGGCCGCGCGGAGCACAGACCTCGAGCGATAGTAGGGACCGCTCCGTGGCCCGTGGCACACTACAATGGACGCGAGTGTCCTGCTGACCCGACCTTTCAAAGTAAACGGCAGCTCTTGTTGACTCTACTGATGGATATCCCAATGTAGGCGCGAACACTCACACAACTACCTCGCTGTGCTCAACACGCGCACATCAATGGTAAGGCCAGAAGCGGAGGCCGAGCCCGAGGCGTGCGGTGCGACTGTCCGACAGGACTGAGAGGACACGCACAGCACAGCACAGCACAACACAATCAGTAGTAGTTGTCGCGACATCAGTAGATAGGCGCGACACTGCACTCGGTAGAGAGGGACACCTGTCGGGGGATCTCTTGTTGCGTGCGCGTGTACAGGTTCAGGGTGAACGTCTCGGGCATCGTCCTCGGCTCTGGCGCACATCCACACTACACCTCCCGCCGCTACCGCCGCGCGCCATCGGTAATCTATTACTGCGATGGCTGACCAATTAATCTGACTTCAGCTGCCGCGCCGCCGGGGCGCAGCTGTCTGCCTACATTGGCATGTTTACATAAGTTTATTGATGAGTATTTTATAGCGAGAGTCTTCGTGTCACGGCAGCTCATTAATATAATGTACCTACCTACTAAACGTGTCTGTCACTGGAACATGTACAAATGAAGTGTATTCAGTGAGAGACAATGACCTGAACCACCAAACTGGTGCCGCGTGGTAGCTAGGCAGGGAGGGTGTTGTGTTGAGTTGGAGGTACCTACCTAATGTATACGGGGTGGCCCATTCAAATCGGTCAGTATGGGAAAGTCTGAAACTGTAAGACATACGAAGATTTGTTCTTAGGAAACATGTCACCGATTTCGATAAAAAGAAAAACTGCATTCATACAATTAAAAAAAAAGTGTACCCAACTGGGGAATCGAACCCGGTTGTTTTGAAAAAATAAACTTACACTATTTCTATTCAGATATCGTTTGTGTAGGTCTTAAGCAGTAAATATCTTTAAGAAACATAATGTCTAAAATGAATAAAATGCATTTTTTTCACATACTTTAATTTATCATAGTAGGTGTTCAAAGTGACCACCGTTACAATATTCAGCAAGTTCAGGCATGTAAAATTGTCTCTATGGTTGTTTGTACCTCTCTACTTGTTACATACACCGTGTTATGTATCATGTGGCATTGGCATTGCATTAAACGTTTAAGGAAGTTTTGTTATCTACAGTAATATTATTATCTATTATTGCAACTGCTTACTTCTATTAATCAAACACTAACAATCAATTGAAAAGCCCACTTAAAGTAAGTATGTAGATGTTGTAGATACAGAGACGTGTTAAACCTCATTTGAAAATGGAACGTGTCGGTGTGACTGGCCGAATAGCGATACAAAAAAAAGAAAAAAAAACTTGAGTGTCAAATGTTTAGGCGGAACTGAAAATTAAAATCAATGCTTCGGTATTTTTGTGTCGTTCGCTGTGTGGTTGGGAAAATGCGTTTTACAAATTCTGAGCACTTTGATTTATTGGAAGCTTACTTTAAAAACGATAAAAATTGCTCCCGTGCACTACATTGGTACCATATCAAATATCCGACACGTATTTTACCTACCCGTAAGATATTCATCAAAATTGTGCACAATTTGAAGACTTACGGAAGTTTTAAAAAGCCAATTAAAGTAAAACCAAGAAAATGTGATGAAAACATGGAAATGAACATTTTAACCTATTTTGAAGCAACACCAGATGCCTCCACCCGTAATGCAAGTCGTGATATTCCTGAAATTTCACGAACACAGATTCAAAGAACCCTAAAGAAACACAAATACAAGTGCTACAAGAATGGACATTGGGTGCAGGCCTTACATGCAGGAGATGATATCAGACGACTTGAATTTTGCAATTGGATAAAAGAGAGAATGGGCCTAGACAGACATTTTTTAAACTACGTAATATTTTCTGATGAAACTCAATTTTCCAATAACGGAATGTACAATCGTAAGAATCATCACTATTGGAGTCGAGAAAATCCCTTACGAGTGCACGAAGGACGCCGTCAAGTTAGATTCTCATTTAACTGCTGGGTCGGCCTACTTCACAATAAGGTCATGTTTAAAATTTATGATGGACATTTGGACAGATTCAAGTACCTTGCAATCTTAGAAGATCTTTTAGAGGCCGTAGGAGAAATGGCAGTAGAAATAAGAGAACAACTTTATTTTCAACAGGATGGAGCACCGGCTCACAATAGTCGTATAGCAAAAGACTTTTTAAATGAAAACTTTCCGCGAAAGTGGATTGGTACGAACGGCCCGATCAAATGGCCGGCGAGGTCGCCCGATTTAACGCCTCTAGATTATTTTTTGTGGGGTTACATTAAAGATGAAGTGTACAAAAATAGCTATAACACCGTTGAAGAACTAAAAGTAGCCATAGAGTCAACTTTAACGCAGATTCACCACATGAAGATACAAAATGCAATAGTAAGATCGTTACCTAGACGTGTTGAATATTGTATTGAAAAAGACGGTGGTCACTTTGAACACCTACTATGATAAATTAAAGTATGTGAAAAAAATGCATTTTATTCATTTTAGACATTATGTTTCTTAGAGATATTTACTGCTTAAGACCTACACAAACGATATCTGAATAGAAATAGTGTAAGTTTATTTTTTCAAAACAACCGGGTTCGATTCCTCAGTTGGGTACACTTTTTTTTAATTGTATGAATGCAGTTTTTCTTTTTATCGAAATCGGTGACATGGTTCCTAAGAACAAATCTTCGTATGTCTTACAGTTTCAGACTTTCCCATACTGACCGATTTGAATGGGCCACCCTGTATATTAATTTAATAAAAGGTTCCTCCAGGCAGCGTACAGGAGGTAATCTATGAAAGTTATTGATCAGTTTCTGTGCTTGGGTTCATTTATAAAACCTGTATTCAGCAAAGCACAGCAACCAGTGCGCAGCAGGTTTTTTAACATCATTAATTTTATTACAACATATTATTAATAATAGAGGTACTATAAAAAGTATCAGTTATATCGCGTGTCCTTGTTGCCGCGGGGAAATTAAACCGAGATAAAAAGTCTGGCCATAGGCTAGTGGCTGTTCTAAGTTTGGCTAATTTCATTAAGTATATTTTCTTGCATTTGACTCTTTAACCTTTGCTATTATCGTGAATCACTATGCACTTGATATTAATTTAATTTTAGCAGTACTACTAAAGCTTGAGACAACTTGCCAGTTTGGCGTTCGGGACCGAAGTGGCTGCTTTTTAGCTGGTGATTTTCCATCATAGCTCGTTGGCGGCAAATATCGCAACTTTCACGCGATTGGACGTGCCTCTTATTGGCTAGCGAGTCTCGTCCAATCGTGTTTTACAAAAATGATGTTGCCAGGCGCTAGGCCTCATTCGCACGAGAGCTTTTTTAACGTCCGTTAAAAAAGCGTTCAAATAGAACAAATGTATTCCCAAGTATATGTTCACACGTCAGCGCTTTTAAAACGCGACGGTTTTTTATCGAGCAGTGTTGTATTTTCTGTGCTGGACGTTGGGCGTTGAATCGAATAGACCATATGAAACTCCTTATTATTATTCACACGAGCGCTTAAAAAACTCCGGCGTTGCGTTCAGTGCACCGAGCGCTTGCGCACCGGTCGGACGTGTATGTTTTGTGCTTACACATTCAGAAGGTCGATACGATGTCGTGGGTTGTAGATCCTGAAGTGCTTATAATAGAGGTGGAGGCTCGGCCATTTCTATATGCAAAGACATTGCCAGAATACCCCAATAAAATTATAAAGAATAATGCCTGGGAGGACATAACCAAAAAACTATCTTGAAATGTTATTTGAGGCCTCACTATTTCCAACAATTCGTCAAATGTTGTTATAGACATTCGAAAATAATTGAAAATTTTTGCCGGGTATTGCCTCAACTCTTCGTATAGTATCACAAACTGTCCTTTTAAGTATCTCTGTTCATTCAGAGGATACCCAGAATGCCTTTTGCTTTTTTTTCGCCTTCTAGCAACACAAATTGCTTTTGCTAGTAATTTAGTAGAAACCATTTTCACGTCTTACTGAAGCGAAAGCAGAGACAAGAGTGATTTTAAAGCGTTCGTATGAACAATCACATCGTAAACGTTTTAAAAGCGCCAACGCCGAGTTTTGACGCAACGGTTTTTTAGCTCTCGTGCGAATGCTGCCTTAGTGTTACCAAACTAACTGAAGTAATACTTGACAACTTCAAAAACGATGACAGGTGCCTATAATTATTGGCCATGTACCAAAAGTCACGACACTATTGAAATGATACATAATATTCAATATAATTTACACATTCCTTCATTAGCTGAATGAGCCATCGTTTCAGCGGCTTTCCGTCTGCGGAGCCCGCGCTCTACTCTACTGTGTGTTGTACACTTGTTCACCTACTGTGCAGGCCCCTTAGAAATAGATAGTTTTACAACTCCTGCAGGTGGCATCGTTTTTAATTTTTATCCTGTACCTATTCATTTATGTTCCATAAAAATTATTATAAAATTAATATAGATCACCAATTTAATTCCTACATATTGAAACGATAGATGGATAATGATAATGAATTTACTTTCTGGTACATATTTGGTATAAAAAAAATTCAAATCTATTGACAGAGATTGATGGCAAATTTCAACTTCCGTTATCTAAAAGTTTTTTATATTTTGTATGAGTCAGTTGTTAAAAATGACACTTCTTGAAAAATAGTACCTCGCTGCCTGTCGATGTCGGTTTGTTAATATCTGATGGATGAGATTATCAAGAGACGGGTCCGCGTCCGATGGCATTCCTACTGCGAGTGAACAGGCGCAGGCGCCGGCGCAGGGAGGCGCGCCGAGGCACGCGCGTGTCGGCGCAGAGTTTGTTGTATTCCATTAAGCGCGCTCCACATTCTCGGCAAAACTACACGAGACATAGCGAATACGAGAGTGTGGAGGACATATTCGGCAAGTCTCGCCTATGTTCGTGCAGTCTCCATCCCGTGTCGGTATTTCGTATCCGAATCAAAGGGCTCTCGTGTAGTTTTGCCGAAACACAAAACACTCCCTCCACATTAACGCCAATTATATAATTTTATTATTTATTCAATATTATAATTTTAATATACAATAAATATATTTTATTTACGATGTATTGCTGTCATCCACCATCTTCGTTTTTTCCAACGTCTCTTGATAACTTTTTTTTCTCGAATAAACGTAGGTATAATTGTAATAAGCCACAGCACATAACGCTGCAGCGACAGCTGTTTTTACGTCCATCTCGTTCGAGTACCGAGCGCACAAATGCGCGAGCGAGAATGTGGAGAGCTGCTCTCGTCTCGTCAATAGTTTTGGCGAGACCCGAGACAAAACCTCTCGTCGAGAATGTGGAGCGCGCTTTACTTGTGTAATTGTTTCAAGGTCATGTATCGGCCATCAATCTACAGGAGATGCACGGTACTCGCTGTACGTACCTAGGTACTGTACACTATCTATCATCCATCCCTCTTTAGTCCAGTCTCGGTCGAACATACTCGTAGTAACCTAGTCTTTACTCTCGTACAGGTCACATCTGACTGAAACTGTCCGTTCGGTTCCTATTGTTACTGCGACCTAAGCACGCCTGCCGATGCCGCCTCGCTCGATACTATTTCTATGACATTTCCTGACAGAAAGTATCAGTGTCAAAATCAGTCCTTTATTTCCTATAGCCGCAACGGAACTCTGCTTCGAATAATTAATATATTAAAATAATACAAGATAATGTTAAGCAGGTCCTATTAAAACGAACGATTGCAGAAAACATTTAGTAATATCGCTTCGCTCGCTGCTAAAATATATAAAACTACCTAAACTTTATGGGCATTTGAATGTTATTTTTTTTAATAGAATATTAAAAAGTTATTACTAATCTTAAAGTGCTGTTAATGTTTACTAGACGATTTATTTACGCCTTAAGGCGAGGTATTCCTGCAGCTGTAGGCATTTTGTCCTGTCTAAAGTTGCGCGCGAAATACTTAGCGCAGATGCAGCGCCAACGACATAGTATAGAAATAAGCAGTAGGATAATATTATTTCACTTTAGAAACGCTGTTGCTATGATCAAACTTTGTTAATAGTTTTCAGTTAGAGTTTCGTAAATAAATGAAGTTGTTACAACTTCATCTCTATTTATGTTTCTTAATATAGATAATGAATTAATAATAAAGTAATTGATCCCAAGATAACCAACCAAACCAAGAACGCTGAAAAACGTCTGGACCAGACCAACAAAAGGCATAGTTAATTTCCGAACTACGTTTTTTAGGTACCTACAAAATTTGAAATAAATACTCAAATAAAGAAGACAAAGAAGCAAATAGAGAACATTCGCTTCTATGATTTAAAATTTTGTTTGAAATAAATACAAAGAATATGAATAGGGTATCAAATAAAACAATTATAATAAAATATTATTATTTTCTCAAAATTCTCCAATATTCAATTCTAGCGTGCTTGTACCCGGTTAGTGGCTCAGGAGATGATAAGGCTATGGACATCACATAATTATTTTTTCCATTTGTGGTAAGGTTAGGAAGTCTATAATTTACATTTTCATCTTGAAATCACAACGATATTCGGATCGATGGGTTCGAACCTACAATTCTTTTTTCGACCTTTTTCAACGTATTTTACTTAGTATGAAACTTAGGCGATTTTCAAAACCTGTTTTGAATTGTCGAATTCCATACCTTTGATTTGAATTGCTCTCAATGAAAAAGTCTCATTGTATGAAAATTTGTTTTATGACCATATTTCAAAAAGTTTAATTTTTACAGACTTCTCTATATTTTTTCTGTAAATTATAAATCTATATCTACAAACGCATAGTACATTTTACATCGATCACTCTGCAATCTTCGGAGATAGGGGGTTGGTGGGGGAATGGTTAATTTTTTGACCATTTATTACATTTCACATCGATCGCTCTGCAATCTTTGGAGATAAGGGGGGGGAATGGTCATTTATTCGACCTTTTTCTAAATATTTCAAAAAGTATAAAATTCATCAAAATTTTAAAGTCTGTTTTGGAATGTGCAAATTGAAACCTTTCATTTGATACCCCATTCGACTCTGTAGGGTCCCATTTCTATATTCAATTTCAAAATTTGTACCTACTGAAAATCTTTATTTTGATTTTTCATTTTTTCATTTTTGCCGACCAGAGCGAGGTCGGCGCATTCTGCAGTGTTCGGGGAACTTCGGGAGGCTGGGCCGTCCGAGAAAGCCCGAACACTGCATCGATATGCTGCACACTTCGGGCTGCGTTTATTCAATAACTATTCTTACTCTTTATCTGTTTATATCAATTAGGTACCTTAGTAGTTTAAGACACAAAAATTTTGTTTTATCACTCACGTAATAAAAAACGTAAAGTATGTAACCAGAGGAATGTAACATTCGAGTCAAATCCTCAAGGGCTTAACGAATGTTAATATTTAATAACTAGAATAAGTTTTTCAAGAATAAATAAAATAAAAAAAAAAAAAAAAATTTTTTTCATAATTCGCCGCCCCCACCGAATACATAATTATGGTAACCGACTATTACTATAGAAGTGTTTTTATTTGAAATAATTGTTTCTGAGGTGCGATTACACCTTGTGAATTTTTTTCAGGCAAATCGTACGAGTAGTTCTTGAGATAGGCTTTTTGTAATGGGTTTTACTTTTTTATTAAACGAAAAATAAAAACAACTCTTTGATCCGAACAACATCGCAACAGGTTAATACTCACTCCTCGATATCTCGCTTTTTATTGTAAGATGTGATTGCGGTTTTATTCGGGAAAAAAAGATAAAACTTATTTTACGTAAAGTATAAAACGCTCTTATTCATGTTTTAATTGCAGTTTTTTACTATATAATAATTTAAAAAATCTGAAAACAAGCAGCGGAGCCATAATAGAATAAGAATATAGGTATAGCGCACGGTTTAATTATTGAATTTTTCATCTGGGTCCCTAACTATGGTCATCACGGAAAATTTAGCATTTTAATGATAAAAAAAAAATTCAAATCGGTCCAGTAGTTTCGGAACAATTCAAACAAACAAACAATCAAATCTTTCCTCTTTATAATATTAGTATAGATAAAAGAAACCTATTAACATGTAATAAAATTATAGATTAAAAACTAGAGGTTAGCAGCTCGGGGGGAGTGCCTTGCCTTAGGCGGCCTTATCGCATTGGAGTTTTTACTTTTCATAACCTAAAACGTCTTTGATTTGATGGTTTTCGATATCCATGTGTAAAATCTGCGATAGTAAACTTTCAGCCATCTTGGATTTGAAAATGGACATCTTTTTCGTAATCTACGTGTTTGATTTAGTCGAAAACGATACCCATATAAGTGGGTGTTAGGTCACACAGCACAGCTCGCTTCGCTCGCCGTGCTGTTCCTCTTTGTCGCATTGCAGCTCGCTTCGCTCGCCGCAGTGCTTCACCCGCTTGCTGGGAGAGGGGGGTTGTGGGGGTCACAGCACGTCTCGCTTCGCTCGCCGTGCTATTCTCCTTAGTCGCATTGCAGCTGGCTTCGCTCGCCGCAATGCTCCACCCGAAAAAAAAGGTCAAAATTTGGCCAATTTTCGGTTTTTTATAAAAAAAGAGGGTCTGGGGGGTCATAGGGTTCAAACTTTTTTTGGAGTTCAAAATGATTTCTTCTCCTCTACATAACTGTGAAAAAATTTTTCTTCTAGGTCGATCCGTTTGGGAGATACAAAAAGGGGGGGTGAAAATGTGGGTGGAGGGGGGGTGATTTTTTTTTATTTTTCAACTCTAGAAGAAACCTTCTATACGACTCCGCAATCCAAATTTTTCTATAACGACTATTTCCGGTATCAACTTCAAAAGGGGGGGTCTGGGGGCAAAGGGAGGGGGGAATTTTTGCCTGCCTTTGAACTATTTGACCCCCTCTATACAACCCCACAAAAAATAACATTCAGTATGGCTTTGTTTGGGAGCCCCCCTAAAGGGGGGGGGGGGGGAGAAGGGGCAAATTTGGAAAAGTCGGAATTTTCCTTAGGTCCCCCCGATGCCCTCTATACGATTCCGTAAAAAAAACCATACCTATGATGGTGGAGGGGGCTCCACCATCAAGGAGAACAATTATGTCAATGCTTTATAGATATATAAAATGTTAATGTAGTTAACTAAATATTATTGGCTTCAATAAATCATTCCAGTAAGTAGATAATATATTTTTAAACTAGAACAATAACCTTTATTAATTTTCTGCCTTACATACCGATGATTTTATACTATGGCACTACGACCGTCACATATCATGTCAAAGGTTGAAGTAAAATTGAATCTAACGCCATTGTGTCAGAGACTAAAATTGCATAACAAATGAAACATTTACGTACTTCATAAATTAGCGGAAAAATTGACATAGGTCCATCGTCTGTAAGCGCCAGAGCGCGACTGATCGTGTCTGCCAAGCCACCACGCTTGTGAATTTTGTAGTTATTTCAAAATAGTGATTTTGAAAATCATTTTATCAGGACAAACTCTGCGAATTTGTCTAGAAATAGTTACTGTCTTTAATTGAGTACAAAAAAAAACTTAAAATATCACATAGTTTAGTCATAATATTGAAAAAACATTTCAAAAAGGGGTAACTTCGAGATTTTTTTTCCCGAGCGAAGTTTATAAAATCTTGTATCTGAATGCGAATTTGACTAGACTAAATCCTTAACTATTACATATCTTTTTTACAGAATTTTTAATCAGTATTCCTACATCTCAGATGGTTTTGAAAACCACAAAAGTGCGGCCTCTGTTGGCCTACCTGGCCTTAAGGTTGGATGTCATCTCTCTAGTTGCGCATAGGTACGTAGGTACCGTTACCCAAAGATTTAAATCGTCCTACATTATGTTCATCGGTTTGGGTTCGGGGGGGTCGAGTGGGACGTGGACGTGGGCGTGGTGTTGTTGCACGTCGTCGACACAACGAACGGTGCGGTGCACCAGTGCACCGGTGCACCGGTGCCGCGGTGGTGCCGAGGTGTATCACATGGAACGCCTCTGACGCAATCATTGGTCATTCACTCCGCTGGCTGACATCTGACTCCGCGCCGTGACATTTGAATAGTTAGCATCTGAGATGAATCAGAGATGTACCAACTCATCCTTGTAATTATAATAAACCCAAGCGAAGTGAATAGCAACTCACAATCACAGCGTGACTTGGTCGAGGTTACAAACATTAACTTGTTTATTTGCCAAATCATGTATGAAGTAGGATATTACGATAGATACATTATGATGATACATACTTAGAATAACATTTATGGGATCTCAACACAACAGATTAAGTGAATACAACCGTCTTGTCTTTGACCCGCGCGTGATCTTGACCGTAGCATAGGACCGTGGCCTACCATACCCATAATGCATGCATCAGTACTGTAGTGGACAGCATCAAAGAGAGACTGGCTGGCAGCGGCACCCACCGCAGGGCGCGGGGTGAGGGGCGAGGGAGGACACACACACACATACAACTGTTGAATGTGTGCGCAACAGATGGACCGAGGACGACATTGCAAGCTCTGTATCGTGTTACCGGCGCGTTGTACATACTAGCTAGTACATAGAGCTAGTGCTGGGTGTAACATGAGAGGTAGGTGTCAGGCAGGGTGCAGCAGTGGTCTAGTGGTGTGTGACGCGACACGTTCAGGGCCTTTATTCACTATCGCCAATCCCAACGCGTTTCACAGATAATGACAGCACAGATCGCTGTGCTGTCATTATCTGTGAAACGCGGGAAATCGAAAAATCGGACCAGCAGCATTATTCTCTATGAAATGGGAGATTCCTTGCCTAAACCGTGTGACGTCACAATGTATTTTAAATACGGTTTTGTTCGATTCCACGCCGCCGGCGCCGCGTCTCGCTGTGTTGTCATATAATTATCTGCGAAACTCGTTGGGATTGGCCATAGTGAATAAGGCCACAGTATACATATTGTACACTGTGATAAGGCCCTGCGCTGAGCACAGCTAGCCGCGGCAGCTCCAACTCCCTGATCAACACCTACAGCGTGATCGTTTCCTGTTGGCGCGTGATTATAATATTATTTTGGGTTATACTTTTGTTTTTCATGTTTATTTTGCTTTCTACGAGGAAAAAACTAATTGAAAACCTATCCTCTAGTTCGGTGCCTTCTGTACCTACTTTGTATGAGTTTAGCACACCTATTATGTTATTTGGTGACATCTGACATCGCGAAGCAGGAACATTAAATAACAGACGATCTTGAATGAACGATAGAACAGTTCTCACCTTTAGGACGGTCAGAAGGTATGGCTTACAAATGTATTGACTCGAACGAACCGATGATATTACAATGCAGTGTGGATGATAGGTAAATAAATAAATAAAATAAATAAATAATGCTGGACAATCCACACAGCATCATCTAGCCCCAAGCTAAGCAGAGCTTGTGTTATGGGTACTACATGACTGATATACCTACATAATACAATATTATACAATACAATAGGTACAATACTTAGGTTATGTAATTGTACAACAATCGAAGCAGGTAAACCAAATAGTTAAGTTTAGGTAGTTATAAGTAGTTAGGTTTAGTTAGATAGGTACCTACCTACACATTAATGTGGTCAGGTTACGTCATGGGGCGGCCGCGCGGGTAACGTAGGTGAACTCCACAAAATGCCTTGAATTTTTTTATTATCATCATTATTTAGTTACATTAGTTAGTAGGTGGTACCTAGGTAATTAAATAAATTGTAAAATGGAGTAAGCTTCACCTTCGGTTCGAATCGAATACCTACACATACAAACTTCAAACATAATAATTATAATGATGAATGACGTAATTTTACTGAAGCGAAGGTCATCTCTAAACTCTGTCGGAAATTGATAGGTATGGTAGGTACGTTGGTCCTGCGCCTGACCTCTCCGCGCTCGTGATGGCCTGTCGTTCAATCCGATTTGCCCAGTTAGGTATCCTTACTAATATTATAAATGCGAAATTATCTTTGTCCATCTTTCTGTCGTTCATCCTTTTACAAGTGAAACAATTTGATGAAATTGGCACAGACTAGACGTCTAGATCGGGAGAAAGGACATAGGTAGGTACCTAATAATGATAGTTCTTACGTTCTACTACACTACACTACCTACTGATACACGTCTCTATAGAACAGGGTGTCCTCGAATAAATGCTATTCATTACTTATATCAAATGACTCCCATAACGTGATGATGAGTGCCACAGAAAAGGGCTGCCACAAGTCAACTCGGTTTTCAAATTGTGTAACTAACTGTGTGTGGATAAACTCCGTTACCTGCATAAAATCTCCATAAATGCAAGTATCCAACAGTAATTATAACGATAGGCACTTAGTGAAAATACGCATGTTTTAATACCGATACCGATGAAAGTACCTACTACCGATACTGTACTTTGTCTTATTATATCGGGTCTACTATCGATACCAAAGGTGTACCGGTAGTCGGTACCACGCCTGAGTCAGTCGAACCGGTGGTATTTGAATATACCGCTATTCCAAGCCCTGCGAAGGTACTTATACACCAGATTGTGCCCCACGCACTCGGTTTTTCGAGATAATAATAATTGTACCTACTACCTAAGTACTTAAAATTATGAGTTACATTATCCAGATTAGAGCAATTTCAAAATCTTCACAATTCGTCACTGGTGTGCTGGAGGAAACTAAAAAAATAATGGGTATTTATAATTTTGGACTGCTGGTAAATAAATAATGGTGAACAATCTACACTTCTGTGTGAGGTGCGTTTGCTTGTTTAGTCTGTCTTTGTATTTTGTTTGCAGTTGTCAAATAAATAAACAATACCTCAGTAGGTGGGTTGGGTAGACATTATTTAATTCATTATTCCAAATTCAATAAAATTCTTATAAATCAATGTTTAATTATCGATATCGACAACAGAGAATAAATAAAAATACAAATGAATATGATAATAATGTTGGACAATCCAGAAAAACCTACAATGTGTATTTTGGGATGTACATAAAACAAGCTATGCATTCGCAAGATACGGAGAAAAGGAGGCACTTAGCCCAGCAGTGGGATACTCGGGATACTAATGGCTGATGATAACATCAAATAAATCTAAAATATTTGTAAATGATTGCAGTGCGCTTCATTTAAACTTTCTGGAATGTCCAGCATTTTCCTCTATGCATATTATTGAGGAAAATGGTGGACATTTTAAAATGTTTACGTAGCAAGTGCCTTCCCTTTCTACCCATATTGCCTGGTATTGTTCCACAGTATATATTTACACTGCCTAAATCAGGTGAAATTCGAGATGATCTTTGTACCTACACTACATCTCTCATGTAAGTACATAGATCAACAGGTACCTCTTGATAAGATGACAACGAAACGAGGTAGATCCATACCTAGTTTTTAGAGAAATTCTCCATAGCCGTAGCCGTAGCGAAATCATGAAGTTTACTAGGTACAACTCAATGACCTAAACTGAAGGATGGTTGACTAGGTACAACTCAATGACCTAAACTGAAGGATGTAGCTTACATAGGTTTTGGAGATGTGTCACGTGTCGTGAACGATTGCTGTGAGTCGCATCGCATCGCATCGCGTCGCATCGGGCGACGACACCAGAGTTAGATAACAATTCCATCAAATAGGAAGTAGGTAGGTATTATCGTTCATATTTAAATATTTTTGTGACTGAATCTCAGCACAGATGATATCCATATATGTATTAGATCGAGTCGAGGCATTTGTAACCAAATTTTAAAAAAAGAGTTGATTAATTTCTCTTCTCTAGTGAGTCATCAATTGACTATCTACACATAAATACTATATTTAATGACTGCTTATCATGGCTACAAGACCAAGACCACAATTTAGAAATTAACCTAACTAAAACCAAACTTACCCAATTCCGAACATTATAAAAGAACCCCTCTTGATCTTAGCTTACTGTCAAAAAACCTTTCCATTGATGTAACAAACGAATTTAGCTTATTAGGAATAACACTTGACACTTTGAATTGGAAGCCTCATATACAAAAAATTAAAACTAAACTGTCACAATTCGTTTACGCCCGCGCCCTAGGCATTTTAAAGGCAAATACTAACTACGAGACCGCTTTGTCCGCGTATTATGCGTATGCCTATAGTTGGCTGAATTATGCCATTATTTTATGGGAAGATAGTGTAGAATTCGAAAAACTATTCGTCATGCAAAAGAAATGTGTAAGAATTCTCACTAATACTAAACCACGGGATAGCTGTAGGCCGCACTTTTTAAGCAACAAAATACTAACATTACCATCCATTTATATTATGCAAGCCTCTATATTTGTAAGAAAACACAAAAACTTTTTTAAAACAAAGCAAGACGTTAATATTGACTATAATCGACGAAACAAGAACAAAATAGAACTACCACAAACTAAACTGAAACTGGCTAGTCAAAGCCCATACAATAGATTAGCAAAAATATATAATAAAATACCGGAAAACTTAAAAAAAGAAGAAAAAGATACACATTTTTATAATAAACTGAAATTATTTTTATTAGAAATATGTTATTATTCTGTTCACGAATTTACTAGCGACAAACTAAAATGACATTATCCAATGAAACAATGACTACCTGACAATTCTGGCTTCTAAATTCACTCCAATCGATTCTAGTTGAAAAAAGCTTAATTCTATTTCATGAAATGTATGTACCTATATTAATGTTAATATTTTAAAATAATTTTTGACATAAATCTGAACTCAGTTTTGCAGTGCCCTTCCAGGGTGCATGTACCTAGTGAAAACTATACTAACCATTCAATTAGACCTAAGAATGAATGTACATGTAAGCAAAAATAAATGAAATATGAAATTTGACCCGTATGTAATATTTCCAGAACTGCCCAGTTTTCATATAATGTCAGTCTATATCAATTTCTAAACAAGAGTGACAAATTTAAAAGTTTTTGTATGTAAGTATGTATATTTTTGTCCACGCATATCTTTGGGCTACAATTTAAATAATCCATAATAATAATTTTTTATTGAACTAGGTATTGTTCAACTTCGGGAAGATTGCAAGTTTCATCAAAATTGGTTCAGTAGTTTTTGAGATAGGAAATGTTAAGTGTTTTGTCCTTGCACAGGATCAAGTTTGAATGAAACAATAATTATTTTTTAGTTGAAGTACCTAGGTATTGTTTAACATAGGAAACAGTGCCAATGATTTTAAAGATGGTTTATTTTTTTAGTTTACTTATATTTTTATAGAACATGTTGGGGAATCAACTGTTCTTCACGGAGGGAGCTGCCTTGCGAGTGTGGCAAGTTTTGTGTGTTGTACGAAGTACAATGTGTAAGGTCAGACCAATCTAGTTTCCCTAAAGTCTTACTTGCAATACGTGATGTATGTTATTCTAGATTTAATATAAATTCATAAGTGTTTCCTCTAAATTCTCACGTAAGATACGTGATGATTATTGTTCCGTATTAAACCTTCTTTATTACCTAAATTTTATTAATAAACCAGTTGCGATCTATCAGCGTTAGAGTTATCATTTACCCTCTCTACACGGTACCTCTAACATTCTTCGAGCCGGATCCACAGTCAAAATCCGCGATCGCGCTCACCACTGTCTCTCGAAGGACAAAGTGATAACGTCCGATGCAAAACGTTATCCAAAAGTTATACTACGTCGCGTTCACACTAGGGCTTGTAAACCGGTTAATCGGTTAACCGAAAAACCGGTTAACCGGCCGTTTTTGCCTCGGTTATTAACCGGGTTTTTTGGTCAAAATAACCGGGTTTTTCGGGTTTTTTTTTGCTGTAGTAAAAAATTTAAAAAATGGCATTTTAAACGTTTCAATATCAACCACCGACTATTAAATTACTTAGTTTATAATTTAATACGATATGGAAGGACAACAATAATCTCAAAAACACTTTTTAACGTATAAAAAGTGAGTAATTTTAGTAATTTCAGTTTAATATAATAACAAAATGCAAAATAATGGACTATTAATGTCAGTAACTCATTTTACAAAATGATACTACAATAGGATATTATAAATTGAATATTAAGTAATGATGGAAATAATCTTGGGAAGTCGCCCCGTGAACAGCGAAATACGTCAATGGTCGGCGCTACTAGATTATATGCTTGATTGATGATGATGAGTGACAGTGGTGCATTGTTAATCAGTTTAGTTCTTCCGCGACACTTTGAGAACAAAGGTAGCCGCCTGCGCCGTCCGACATATTCATCCGGTTGGCACAGAATTATCAACACCATGAACTTGATGGTCATTCCCCTTAACACCCTAACCACATACACTGTTAACGCCATATATATTAGCCCAGTACGAATAAATATAAATAAAGGAACAGAAAGGGTTAACGCCATATATTCCTTTTAATAAAGGTATCGAGTAACATTGTCCTTTATACGCTCCATAACGAGACTTTATCTAGCTTTATGAGGATCCAATACAAAAACTGCGCTTTCATTTTGATTTCTTACCGGACCATCATATTATTCCTGTGAGTGCCCGAATGTTTTATGAACCAGTTAGCTCGTAAAATTAATCCTGAAATTCTGTACGCCTTTGTACAAACGCTTGCAACATAGGGTCTGAACCTCAATTCCTTGTCCAGTTGAACCCCCTGATCCCTCACCGATTCCACATTCTTCAATCGTTCTTCGTATGTGTGTTAGTTGTAATGAAAAGGGGTAGTTGCTCTGCTACTTAAATTTGTGCTGTGTCTAGGAGGTAGGCGTTGAGATCGCTCCACAGATGTAACTGATGTAATATTATTTTTCGATGGGATTTAAGTCTGACGAGCGTGCTGGCCACTTCTCAAGAATACTCTCAAACTATCGCTGCAGTGTGTGATTGCGCATTGTCCTGCATTAATTGAAAATTCTCTCCGATGTATGGGGCCAAAGGGCATGACAACTGGTTCTAAAATATCATTTATGTACCAAGCCGCAATCAGGGATCCATTTTCTACTATGTGCAACTCCGTACGCGCCCCTATGCAAATACCGCCCCATACCATTACTTGAACGCTTCTGGCTATCATCTGGCTTTAGAAAAACCTAGACTCGTCAATGAACAATAATTTCCCCCTGTCATCATCATTCCAGTTTTGGTATGAGCAAGCAAATATAGCCTGAGCTACTCGATGATCTGTGGTAAGTAAGGGTCCTGTAGCTGCCAAGTGCGTCTTTATTCCAGCTTCTCTAACTCTTCTTCTTACGGTTTTAGTGGAAACTGTAACCTGTCGAACATCCTGGAGCATAGATCTGACCTTAGAAGATATCAAAGTGCGATTTCTCAGAATACTGCTCACCATAAATCAATCGTCTCTCACTGAAGAGACTCTTTTGCGACCTTGCCATGCACGTCTCGTGTACTCAACTGACCAGTCTGCTGATATCGTTGAACAATTCCAAAGATGACGATGAAGAAATAATTAAAACATACAGAATTTTATGAACACCTTAATAAAATTATTCAATATGTTTTATTCAAACAAAACGAATGCCTGAAACAAAAGACTGTTAAAGTAATTCTTTTTTCAAATTAAATGATATGTATACCATAACATTTAATTTGAAAAAAGAATTACTTGTGGTCAGTTTGTACTAAATACTTTTAGTAAATATTTCAGTTATTTTTTCAATTGAAGAACCGCTCCTCTAATTATGTCCATGAGTGTAGTTTTGCCAGGCTAAATCATCAGGCCGGTTATACACTTCCGATTCTTTGACAGACAGGTGGTCATATTCGACTATCCGAATGCATTTGTTTCATAAATACATTTCGTAAGACATCGCTTATCTATATTACAATTTTATCCGACGATCAGGCAAAAAAATCAGAAACTTGCATTGTTATTTAAAATCTTTATTTTGGCAATGCATTTTTTTAAGTGTTGCTTTGCTTAGGTACCTTGTTTTTTATCACTTTGTGTCTGATGACAACCTATATTAGGTCTATTACAGATTACTTGAAATATAAGTTGACGTAACCAAATATGCCTTGAGCGCCAACGGCAAATAAATGAAAATGAGTGACACGTGCATTTAACCGTACCGTAGATTATGTATTCATAAGACTGAATTGTGATTCGAGTCAAATTAGTCAGTGCTAAGCTAAATAATATGTAAATTTGATCGAATTTTACTGTTTTTTTACGTCCTACGACTCTTTTTGGAAAAAAACCGAAAAAACCGAAAAACTCGGTTTTAACCGGTTTGCAAATAAAAAAACCGAATTAACCGACTTCTAAAATAACCCGGTTTTTACAAGCCCTAGTTCACACGTAGTATATTGTGTTCCATTCAGTGCTATTTGGGACGAGAAAGTATCCTGCTACATCAAGTAAGATCTTTCAATTTATTTAACTACCATGGAGAGCCTGCTACATACTCTGAGCGGAATCCTCGAAGCCATACAGCAAGTCGATAGGAATTTCCGTAAAGACTCAGATAGCCGTAAGACACTATCGTACATTGAGACACGTTTGAATAAGTTAGACCAACTATGGGCAGAGTTTAAGTTAAATCACGAAAAGTTGATTAGTTATGGCAAAACAGAACATTCATATTTTGTTGATAATCAATTTGAAAAGACAAAGAGCTATTACGAAACCGTTAGGAAGACAATCTCATCATCACTTCCAGCGGAGAATAATCCATCAGGATCGTCAACCGTATCGCATGAGCCACAGCACGCCTCAAGTTCATTAAATAATGTATTATCTATAGCCTCGCCGAGTCCAGCGGAACAAGCCGCCGAGTTACTGAATAGGCAGCGTGCACTTTTCAGGGGATTTAGTCGCTTCACAAGCGGCTTTAAGGTAGAGGAGATTAATGTGAAGTGGGAACTTGAGGATAGGTTGAAACGTATGCAAAAAAAATGGGAAGAGATTGAATCCTACCATGTTCATATAGATAGTATCCTGCAAGGATCGGATGTCGACTACGAAGATGAATTTATCTGCTATGAGCAATCCTTCGAAACTCTATCAAGGGCTCTTAATACAAGCTTGGCGTCTACTTCCCATCTTCATAATTCGACTCCAAAGCTAGAAGTGCCGATATTTTCAGGGAGCTACACTCAATGGCCTGCATTTCTAGATCTTTTCTCCGAGAGCATCCATAATAATCATCTGTTGACGAACTGCCAAAAAATGCAGCATTTGAAGGGCAAGCTGAAGGGAGAGCCGGAACGTCTCGTACAACATCTCCACATCTCATCCGAGAACTACGAGACTGCGTGGGAACTGTTAAACCACAGGTACAATAACCCTCAAGTTCTGTTTACAAAGCACATTGAATTATTTTTGAACCAGTCTAGCGCCGTCAAACAATCGTCGAAAGATTTAAAACGTGTCTACGATAACTCCATGGAAAATATTCATGCCATCCAGAATCTCGGGATCGATACGACGTCATGGGGACCTATTTTGGCCCATCTAATTTGTAAAAAACTCGACCCCGAAACTGTGATCGATTTCAGGGAATCTCGCAAAGCTCCGCGAGAGATACCCACGCTCCAAGAGCTTATGAACTTTGTAGAAAACAAGTTTATATCATTAGAATCGTTATCTAAGAAAGAGAAGGATACAACGACGCAGCAAATGCCCACAAAGTCCCATTCCTCTCAATCGAATAGTAAATTTTACGCTAGGGCTAACAAGCCCTTTTATAACAAAAACTATCGTTCTAACTATAAGTCAGGCGAGTCCGAATTCAATTCTAATGCTTGCACTTTTACTTGTCCTTATTGTAAAAATAATCATGTAATTTATAGGTGCGAAGATTTTAAAAAATTGAGTTCAAAAGAAAAACTTAGTGCGGTGACGAAGTTAGGTATGTGTCAAAACTGCCTACTTCCGCACGAAGTAGGTCAATGCCGTTCGAAACGCGTATGCACGGCTTGCTATAAAAAACACAATACTATGTTGCATGACGCTTTTATGACATTGAACCAATCCAGTGTCGCTTCAGGATCGACGAACGATTTTCCAAAACGTTCCCCGTCTACGAATACGGATCATAAGGCGAATCACGTTGCCACCGAAGGCGAGGAAATCTTACTCACAACATTGGTGTCGATTCAGCGGTCACAAATTAGCCTAAACTAAACTAAAATTTGAATTTAGAACCGCTTTAGTACAAGTGGTATTCAGATGATACCATTTTAGAACGCACTAAACTAATTATAGTTTGACAAGACTAAAATCGATTTAGTTGCTCAATTTAGTATAGATGCTACTTTTCGTATTCTGTTGTACCACTTATGTGTCAGATTTCCACTAATTTTGACTAAAAATGGTTTAATTTAGAACACTGTAAAACGTTGCCTACTAATTATAGTTGGTGTGGCGGCAATTCATGTTTTCCTGCATAATTCGATTGTTGATATTTTTATAGAAATATTTGAAGTCAAACGCTGCCTAGCTTTGTAAAAATGAGTGATACATAATTAGTATTGAGTTCCTATTTATATAAACACATAAAAGGGAAGAAAATAAAATCATGAAAAGCTAAGTTTGCATGGCATTTTCTTTTGCCACGCAAACCAATTTACGATGTGTGAAATGCACGTTTATGTTCAAAATGCTGCAAATAGATTTTTTTTTAAATGAAGCGTGTCTCCTTATACGATCTAATAATTTCAAGTTTTTTCTATTAGCTGTTTAAGTTTTGAGGTACATAAAATATTTTCACACTTAGATTTCGTCATAATTATGTGCTAGATTACTTATCAAAAGTGACAGATATATAATTATTATTAGTCATTTCTCATGCTGTCTTTTTAGACACTACTAGCAGCAATTTTAAAATAAATTAGGGTTCATTATTAATGCGTGCGACTATGATTAAAGTCTGTGTTTTTTAGTAGACCTACCTTAACTAAAAATTTCTCTTAGTTGGTCAGAGATGATGGAAAGTAGGGAAATTAACTTATGGTAAGGCTTTATAGCAAAACAATAATTATCACGAATGTCGAGGCTAGTTACAGCGGTTGTAACTAATACAACCATGCATAATTAAAACAGTAGGGTGTTTTTATTTTATTTATATTATTTACACCAAATTCTCCTCTTGAAGTATTGGGGGTATCTAGTGCTCGGATCGCCTCGGCTAATACTCGGGATGCTTTTACAATTGAGGCCAATCGTTGGCTGTCTGCATTGAGGACCTCCACCAGCTGAACAGTAGCAGATTAGCAGGGAAAGGCAGGTCTAGCGTTCTGCGCCGGGACGATGGGATGGGACCGGGCGCTCGCTGGTCCGTCTGTTGTTTGTAAGCTCTAAAACAAAAACAGTTAAGTTGGTAGGTATTCAGAGACCTATATAAACTATAGTTCCACCAAGAAGAGTATAGGCATGTATCTACGTATACTATAAGGATATACAATAGAATAGTTTTACTATACCTACTTATACTTATCCTTTACGACATTCCCATGTGGTGTGAAAAGATAACAGACACAGATACAAAATTAATATACTTAGTATGGCTGGACAAACGCTCGACAATTGACTACCATGATACCCCAGAGCTGAAAACATCCAAGGACTACAAATCGACGAACTCTTGAGAGGCTTAATTTTCCTATAGGAAATGGAGAACGTCAGAATATACATAGGTGCAAATACTTCCATAGGTACAAAACAGTAATAAATATTGCAGGAGTGCAGAAAATTTAGTTTACAGTCTGGCTAGACCTAAAAACATGTAACTAGGTACGTAGGTATGTGATTAATATGAAGGTATCACAAATTTTGCCTAGGTAGGTAAAATTATTAAGTAGAAATTATTCTTACCTCTCATCACCTCTATAAGCGTGGAGACGCTCAATAAACATCTCATGTTGTTTTTGTTAATCATTTTTCTTCTCGTCATCCATTTTTATGCAAAAACCCAAATTGGAAAACAAATTTTCCAACAACATAAACTTCCGCGCCAAACATGCATGCGCACAGATAATAAAAATCGGTCATTTCATTCATTCCATTCATTCAAAAAGACTCAAAAATATATCTTACTGGCAACACCTGCAATTCAATTAAAATCGATCTATGAGCCTACTAATTTTAGAAATGTACTAAAACCGTGTGCAACTGAATAGGGTTTTGAAGGTTCTAAACTAAAGATAGTAATTTTTAGTATAGTATCGTTTAGTTTTGGGCCCCTGTGAATAGACGCCATTATCCCTTAGAGTAAAGTCAATCGATGGGACATACGTCACATTAAGGGCTTTATTAGATCAAGGATCTCAGATTTCTCTTATATCTGAGAGAGCAGTTCAGTTGTTGGGACTGCCTAGGAAAAGTTATAATGCTTCAGTCAGTGGGATAGGTGAGGGATCGAAGAAAAGCAGGGGGATTGTTTCGGTCAGTGCCGAGTCAATTTATGGTGATTACGAAATCACCACTCGGGCACTAGTTATTCCGCGAGTCGTCAGTAATTTGCCTAATACGTCATTCCCGAAACAGACATGGGCACATTTTGCCAATATAAAGCTAGGAGACCCGGACTATAACGTTTCGAAGCCAATCGATCTCCTATTAGATGCCAGTGTATATTCCGATATTTTAATGAGTGGCCTCATTAGAGGACCACCCGGAGGCCCCATAGCCCAACAAACACGACTAGGTTGGATTTTATCAGGTAGTGTGAAAAATTTCAAATGTAACGTTGTTTTAAATAATATGCCAGAACTTTCTCAGTACTGGGAGCTGGAAGAAATTAGTGAAGTTGAGTCTGACCTCACTGCTTCAGATAAATATTGTGAAGACCTCTACCAAGCTACAACCAAACGTTTAGCTAGTGGTAGTTATGAAGTAGCGATACCCATGAAGCCGTACTTCGAGCGGGAACTAGGCTCATCAAAGGGAAAGGCTATTGCGCAATTTCATAACATAGAAAATAAATTTACAAGAAACGAGGCGTTAGCAGATAGTTACAAAAAATTCATGCGTGACTATGAGGAGCTAGGGCACATGAAACGAGTACATGAACTCAATAAGATTTCGTGCTATTTGCCGCATCACGGCGTTTTAAAAGCTGACTCAACGACAACTAAGTTACGTGTCGTTTTTAATGCATCATCGAGAACGGCTTCCGGAAAAAGTCTCAATGACCTAATGGAACGAGGTCCTAATTTGCAAAAGGATCTACAAACCCTTATACTCACCTGGCGTCACCATAAATACGTCATAACAGCAGATATAGAAAAGATGTTTAGAACAATTTTTGTACGAGAAGCGGATCAACCGTTGCAGAGTATCGTGTGGAGGTCGTCACCACAGGAACCGATAGGGGTGTATTCCCTTACGACCCTAACATATGGGACAAAATCTGCGCCGTACCTTGCCATGAGGACCCTTAAACAAATCGCTACCGACTATAGTAAGATGAATAAGTACCCTTTGGCAATAAGGCCGTTACAGGAGTCGTTTTATATGGATGACTTACTAGAAGGGGGTGAAACGATTGATGGTGTCCTGGAGTTACAGCAGCAAATAATTTCTATTCTGGGTGAAGCCGGGATGAACATACGTAAATGGTCAAGTAACACACCGGAGCTCACCAAAGATTTACCTGATGAAAGTATAGATTCGCCCCTCAACTTCAAGAGCGGTGACTCCAAGAAAACTCTCGGAATAAGCTGGAGGTCAAGCACGGACACCTTTACATATCAGGATAAATTTAAAGATTTAAATGATGATTGCAAGTTAACGAAACGAAAATTACTATCTCATATATCGAAGATATTTGATCCACTAGGTTGGATTTCCCCGCTCACGGTGAAGGCAAAACTTTTATTCCAGAAGACATGGTTGGAAGCTAAAAATGTTTGGGATGAACCATTAAACGAGGAACTTACAAGAGAATGGCATCTATTGAAAACAGACTTCCAGAACCTACATCAATTAGAAATACCTAGACACTTAGGAAATAAAAATAACAATTTTCAAATACATGGATTTTGTGATGCGTCAGAAAAGGCTTACGCCTGCGTTATTTACATAGTTACGATTAATGATAAAGGGGAGTACACATCGAGATTGATCGCCGCCAAGACAAAGCTGGCACCTGTAAAAACCAAACTCAGTTTACCAAGATTGGAGATCTCAGGGGCCCTACTTTTGTCACGTCTAATGGAAAGGGTCTTGAATACTTTCTCTGAAAAGGACATAAATATGTTCGCCTGGACCGATTCGATGATTGTTCTAGGATGGATAAACGGTGGCGTCAACAAATGGAAACAATTTGTAGCCAACAGAGTAATGCCCATCCTAAAAGTCATTCCAGCAACAAAATGGCGGCATGTGCGTTCAGAGGACAACGCCGCCGACTGTGCGACAAGAGGACTGAGTGTAACCCAACTAGCGGAGCACTCCTTGTGGTGGGAAGGCCCGAAATGGCTTCAAAACTTTGATTCTAATAATCTTTGTAAAGAAACATACCAACCTCCCTCCATTGATGCGAAAAATATAAGTGTAAATGCAGCCTTAGATGATACAAAAAATAATTTAATTTTAAGACTATTAAATGATAATGAGTCATTACAGCGCGTAGCGATAAAAGTAGGCTGGCTCTTGCGCTTCATTATGTGGTTGCGCAACAAGCAAATATGTAAACAAAGTTATCTGACAATTAACGAAATGAATCATTCTTATAATTTAATTGCCAAAACAGTGCAATTTTCTGAATTTGCAGAAGAGATTGAGCGTCTAAAGAAAAATAAGCCGCTGAAAGGAAATAGTAAACTCTTAAGTCTAAATCCATTCATAGATGAGCGGGATGGATTATTAAAAGTAGGCGGACGACTTAATAATTCGCTTCTTAAGCAATCACTCAAAACTCCTGTAATATTATCGAGTCATAGCCGTTTAACAGAGCTAATTATTAATCAAGCGCACCAATTGACGCTTCACGGGGGTCCTAGCCTCACCCTAGCGTATATTAGAGATAGATATTGGATCATTAGTGGACTACGGACTGTTAAGCGTGAACTCAACAAGTGCATTCGTTGTAGAAGACACCGCGATCACAGTAAACCGCAGATATTAGCGGACCTTCCTGAATCCAGGGTAACTCCTTCGCCACGAGCCTTTTCGCGCACCGGAATTGATTTTACGGGACATTTTGACATAAAGGCAAATAAGGGACGAGGAGTAAAGACTCTGAAGGGATACGTGTGTGTCTTTGTCTGTATGACGACGAAAGCAGTACATCTCGAATTAGTGTCCGATCTTAGCACTCCAGGGTTCATAGCCGCACTTTCTCGATTCTGCTCGCGCCGTGGCACGCCGAGCCACATTTATAGCGATAACGGAACGAATTTCGTAGGCGCGGACAGATTACTAAAGAAAGAGTATGACGCCATAATACAGAACATAAATCCCGACGTCATTAAAAGAGCAAGTGATCTTCAAATACAGTGGCATTTCAATGCACCGGCATATCCTTCCGCGGGAGGCTTGTGGGAGGCAGCAGTCAGACGGATGAAGTACCACTTGAAGAGAGTGGTAGGAGATCAAAAGCTCACATATGAAGAGTTCATTACGGTACTTCATCAAATAGAAGCCTGTCTAAACTCGAGACCTCTAATCGCGCTCACGGAAAGTCCTGACGACATTATATCTTACGCCCGGTCACTTTTTGATTGGAAGTTCTTTGTTATCACGTCCACCGCCTGATCCCGAACGTGTAAATCTGACTACCAGATGGCAAATGGTACAAGCAATAAATAGGGATATATGGAAGGCATGGTCGTCTGATTATTTACATCAACTACAAGTACGGTCTAAATGGAGAACGCAATCAAGAAATGTAGAAATTGATGACATTGTTATTATTAAGGAAGAAAATTTGCCACCTGGAAAGTGGCTCATGGGAAGAGTGACAGAAGTTCATCCTGGAAGGGATGGAAGAGTTCGGGTTGCCTCTGTCAAAACAAAAAATGGCATTATCAAGAGACCCTGCTTAAAGCTATCAGTCCTACCTGTAAAAGAAAATCAGGATGCTGTCCAAGAAGATGATGATGATGAACAAAAACAAAGTTCACCAAAACAAAAACGTGCGACGAGATCAAGGTTCTGCCACTTCATCACAATGATGATTATGATGTTCTTGGCAGTACTCTCTCCAGCACAGGGATATAATTCCTATAATATTACTTACTTAGAACAAAGCCAAAATATCTACTTTGAAAGAATTGCCTTATTGAACCTTATTCGTGACGAGTGGAAGCTTGTAGTTTATTTTAATATGACGTCATACTGGAGTGGTTTACAAAATATTAATAATTACGTTTCCCATATAAATCAGTACTTAACTTCGTCATCGACACCGCTTCCGCCACAATATAAGGGTATTGTTGACCAATTACAACAAGAGATATTAGAAATTAAGCATTATAATACAATCTTAACTAATAATCAAATAGGCAAACGGCAAAAGAGAGGATTGGTAAATGGAGTGGGTTATTTGGCTAATGCGTTATTCGGTGTCCTTGATGACTCATTTGCAAAACAATACGAAAAGGACATAGAGAAAATATCACAGAACGAAGGTCATCTAAACCTATTACTGAAAAACCAAACTAGCGTTTTAGAAGCTCAATATAATATAATGAAACGTAATGAGGATATCATGAACAGTAATTTTAAATCCTTATCGCAGCAGATGGAAAGTATGCGTCAAAAATTACGTCAGATACAAGTGGAGCAAACAAATGAGCTTAATTTATTATCCCTATCCCTGACAGCTAATATTATCATAACTAGCTTAAGGCGCATTCAAGATAGTTTAATAGATGTCTTAACTGATATATCTCACGGTCATTTAGATATGCACCTATTACCGCCAGATCAGCTAGAAAAACAAGTCAGCATTATATCCAGTCACTTACGAGGAGAGCTGACGCTAGCCGTCGAAAAGCAGAGCATATACGAGCTATATAAACAAATGAAGGCGCGCGCTAGAGTTGGAGGAAATTTTCTTATCATACAGATAAAGATTCCCCTCATTAGTAAGGAAGCGTTAGAACTAGACAGCGTGGTAAGTCTGCCCCATCTGAATCACGTGGTCAGATTTATTGCGCCTTACATAGCTTTTAACATACAAAGAGATATTTTTATTCTAATGACGACAGAAGATATTAATTCATGTATGCACACTTCCACAAATCGAATGCTTTGTCCTTACGATAAACCTATCTTCGAACTACCGCTCACCAAGGCAATCTGCAATACAAGCATCAACAACATAGAAAAGTTATGTCACACCGAGGCATCGACCTGTCAAGAACGATGGGTCAAATTACAAAACAATAACAGATGGTTATTCACGTGCTGCAACAAAGAATGCTCAGTGCGCATATTTTGCGCTGACACCGAAATGCAGTTAGAGACATTGACCGGCAATGGATTGCTTAGTCTAGGTCAAGGTTGTGTTGTGAAGAGTAGTGACTTTTCAATTTACGGTCACAACAATTACATAAGTCAAGTTCAAATTGAAGGAGATTCACCAAAGATACCGGAGTTTTCCGTTCTTAATAAAATAATCAACTCCTCCGTAATAGCTCAATTTGTACCAATTAACCACGAAGAAGAGTGGTCTCAGATGAAAACTAAAATAGAAGACACAAAGGCCCAAACAAGCGTGTCTCTCGATGTACACGATATTCACCAGTACACCATAATGTACGCGATACTGGCTATACTCATACTGGCTGGTGTGTGCTACGGCATCATAAAACGAAGGAGGAAGGCGCGGCGAGCAGCAGTATCTCCTGCAACGGCGACCGTCAGCCCGGCGGCCCTTGTGGGAGGCCCCAAGGCCTCACAGCGGCAGCCAGCTAGTGATGATCAGTGTGTGATATCGGTGCTATACGATAGGTATAAAAACGGATTAAATATTCCGTCAGTGGAGTGCATAGATTAAGATAATTTAGGACATTTGTTTTGCTCTTAAATACTGTTTCTATTATTATAATTATAATCAATATCTCATACAATTTTAACATTTTACATTCATCTACTATTTATTTGCATTTTGTATACCTACTGTACTTTAAAAATAATTTATTAATTTAAACATATGTCTCTTCTCAAGTGGGAAAGATGTACGAAGTACAAGATGATGTACATTATTATGTTAGGGGAAAAATCTAGTTTGTCTGTAATCTCATTCTTATGTAACAATTGTAACATTAATTATTTCTCTTTAATATTATTTTCCCTTTTTTGTGGCCAGGATGTACGAAGTACAATGTGTAAGGTCAGACCAATCTAGTTTCCCTAAAGTCTTACTTGCAATACGTGATGTATGTTATTCTAGATTTAATATAAATTCATAAGTGTTTCCTCTAAATTCTCACGTAAGATACGTGATGATTATTGTTCCGTATTAAACCTTCTTTATTACCTAAATTTTATTAATAAACCAGTTGCGATCTATCAGCGTTAGAGTTATCATTACCCGGTCTATGCGGTACCTCTAACATGTGTAGAGTTGGTTTTTAGGGAGGAAGTAAAGGGCGAAGGCTTGAATAATGTTTTTGTAAGTAATTGATTAAAGTAAAAACAATTTTATAAGATTTAAAGTCATATTTTCCTATTCTACCCAAGAGAGATCCTGTTCTTGGAGGACTGGTCCTCACCAGCGCCAAGCGCGGACCAGTCTCAGCCCTGAGCCAATCCTCATGAGCAGCCGAGCTGGCAGGGTGCAGTGGATCAGCCACACCTGCCTATAAGCTACACTAGCCTATCAATTACTTGCGCAAATGTTTCCATTCCATTATTTAAGATAATTGCCACTTGTGGAAAGTAATTAGGTACTGCCATTACATTATGAATGCTAATTTCCTACTAGGTACTATTTATTACCAGTTTGCTCCTAAAAGTTAAGTGAATTCCAAGTCTACTTACTACAATCAAGCCATATTTTAGAGACATTTACATGGTTTTGGCATTTTTGTTATATTTTATACATAAAGAGGTATTTATACAATATACATATTATACTTAGGATTATGTATAAGTTTATTTTGTTTAAGCTCTTCAAAGAGTTGAGCGAGGCTAGAGCAGCACCCACTCAGTGAACAGGTTCCTAGAATGGATGCAGTTTCATCTGATGGGTAAATAAAAGTGTTCCTTGTACCCCAGCTCAGATATAGTTAGGAAGTGATTTCCTTAAGTAATGGCAGCCTATTTATTTAGAGTTGCAAGCTTGCAAGTGACAGGTCATGAACTGTGGAATAGTTGAAGTGTCAATGAACTCACCTTAGAGTTTAGTTATTCTAAGGAACTCACCATATCCAGGAGCGAGGCGAGGTGCGGGCGGTCAGCGGTCGGGCATCACCTCCGCGCACCGCGCGCCGTCCACAGCGGCAGTAGGTACATCAACAGGGCCAGGCGAGGCGCTCCCTCCACCGCAGGTTGCGTTTCTTCGCAGTTTGCAAGCTTCACATAATAATTTAGAGGTTTGCGATGTTAAAGCTGGTGGATCGCACGGTTATGTACGTTTTGGCTTCTACTGGTCAGCATGCTAGTCGCAACCTGATTTTAACTGACTGACTGACGACGACCGATCGACAATTGACAAATAACAGCCACAACACAACACAACCACTGGCTGACTTGACTGACTTCAATAACATAACAGGACTAGCAGGTACCTAGTAGGTACTACTGGGGTGCGTTCAGAGGCTCAGGGTGCGGTTGTTTGGTGTAAATTTTAACTTACCCAAAGGTTCAGAACGAGTCGGTTGTTTAACGTCAAAGTTGACATTATCATGACAAATCTGACGTTACAGTTGCCGGACGTTCGTTTGTTTTGTTTTTGTTTTGCGGTTACTTTGAGGTAAATTGTATCTACTGACTGTAACTACGATCTATAACTGATAAATACTGAAAATTTTGAAATTTACTGTAGAAATCTTGATATTTAAGTAGATAACAAACTATGACAACGGAAAATATGACAGCTGTCAATGTCAGAGTGTTTTTCGTCGATCGAATTACACCGGTAAAAAGTTGCAACCGTCGGAGGTTGTGAACGCTCTAGTTAATAACAACCGAGCGTTTCCCCTGAGGTTATGAACGACCTAGTTGCACTCCGAGCGCGCTCGAGCGTAGGTTGTGAACGCAGCCCTGTGTCACTCACTGACTGACTGACCGAGGACCTCAGACGAACGAATATATAGACCTGAAATACCTACGTGCATACCTAAAGTTAGTCTGGCACAAAGATGGCGGCCTGCTGTAGAGTTGCGCGTATTTTAACATTGAATATCGATAAGTAATTGAGTTGCACGGAGTTGAATTCTAAATTTTCGAATATTAGTAAGTAGAAGAATAAGTACCTATCTTTAAGCTCTGTTCAGTTTTATTTAAGTTTCTATACCTTGGTGATCCGTAACGGCCGTAACGGGTCATTAGCATTATATTACCCTCCGTCCTATCGTCTAAAAACGGGATACTACAATAGATTTCATCAAGTTCAATAAAAAACGCTATTTACAGTACAGCTCAATTCAGTTAATATTAACACTACAACTTCCCCAAGCTTTGGCTGGCACTCAATTCAATGAATATCCTCTATATTCAGTACTAGCGGCCCGCCCCGGCTTCGCACGGGTATTAAACAAAAATTTCAGAAATTATACACACTAAAACGATGGGTTTCACAGTTTTCATACGGATCTTTACTTTTTTTAACAGCATTGGGGTTTTTGACATTGACTCGACATTCCAAAACTGACACTGGCCGTAGAGAAAAAGCAAGCACCGTGCGCTATACAACCTCTTTTTCTATTCTGACGCGCCATAATAGAAAAAGAGGTTGAATATACAGCCCACGGTTCAATTATTGAATTTTTCATGCGGATCCCTAATGAAAATATTATATAGCCTATGTTCATCACGGAAAATTAAGGATTCTAATGGTGAAAGAATTTTTTAACTCGGTCCAGTAGTTTCAGAGCCTATTCAATTCAAACAAACAAACAAACAAACATACAAACAAACAAACAATCAAATCTTTCCTCTTTATAATATTAGTATAGACTAATACTAATAATGTTCATATAAGACAATTATTTAGGTTGCCGCGCTCGGCCCAAGGTAAGTTTCGTGTGGACTGCCAGTTTCTGCAGCTTGTACCTTGATGGCGTGTGTGGAAGAGTCTTAGACAATCACTGACCTATCAAGCCCATTCCATCAAAAACTGACCTTTTTTGTAAAAACGTTGGTTTTTGCTGGAGTCGACGCCGGAAAGTTAAATCAATCATTTTCGAACACAAGGTCACTGACCTTTATTGTAAAAACGTTAGTTTAAGCTGGAGTATACAGGTAAGTTAAATAAATCAGTTTCAAATACAAAGTTAGACCTTTTTGTATTTTTGGAATTCTATGTGTCGGGGTATTTCTTCATGTTTTTTTTTATTGCATCGCGATCGCGATAGCTCCTGCGCTGCGGGAAGTGCAGTGCAGCCTCTCCGCCATTGCGTAACAAGGGACAGGCACACTGTGCCTGTCCCTTGTTACGGCGGAGGCTGCACTCCCTTCGCGCCTCCGGCTGATTATATACCTACACTCTAGGGGCTCCACGCACAAGACCACGTGGAGTCGGGGAACTCTGTGTCGGATCCGCCACTCAAATTGAATCTAATCAACTCTTCCCGGAATGCTCTGTAAAGTTTTTATATTGTTTCTGCATCCATATTTAACGACACACTTTGACCTCTAGCACCGAGGTCATTGAACTTTGGGGTCAAACCGCTGAACCAAAGTTGCACCCCTAGTGACCCTCTTAACGATGCCACAAGAAAAAACATTTGTTATAATATGCCTAAAAACATCTTTCGAAATTTTTCTAAGTCTTTCGCCTTGAAACTGAACGACATACTTTGACCTCTAGCGCCGAGGTCATTGAACTTTGGGGTGGATCACCTGAACCAAAGTTGCACCCATAGTGACCCTATTTACGTAGCCAAAAAAAATACATGTTATATATACATAAAAAAATTCGTCGAAAATTTTCTAAGTCCTGCGTCCCGTAAACTCCACCCCAACCAAAAATTCTGTCCCTGGCACCACACCTTTGAATCTTGGTTAGCTTGGTTCAAAGTTGCTGACGCTGCTGTAAAGGATTTACTTTTATTTTTGTGTTATTGGTACTGCGTCGATGAAATAATTCGTTATCGATAATCGATGTTTTGAAAATACCGAACCCTAACTCTATTTACTATGACGAATAATTTTCTCCTAAAATCACATAATATTCATAGTAAAACATTGAATGAATAAAGAAAAGCAAGCGGATCTTTATAAACTTTCCCACAAACAGCAAAATGTTTGAAAATAATAGAAAATGTAAGAAATTTTGAATGAATTCGGTACCTTTCCCATGCAACGTTATATTTTGATGTTTTTTGTTGATTTTCATGCGACAGCCAAACACTCTGCACATACACTTATAAAATACATTATTCTCCAAGTTTG
The DNA here is from genome assembly GCA_963931895.1 of Eupithecia pulchellata. Lineage (NCBI taxonomy): Eukaryota > Metazoa > Arthropoda > Insecta > Lepidoptera > Geometridae > Eupithecia > Eupithecia pulchellata. The sequence continues at coordinate 7,200 of CAWVOY010000210.1, read as the reverse complement.
CACACTATAAAAAAGCATAATTATCGCCTATTAACTCTAAATTTCCTTCATTTTCGAATAAAAACAAGTCCGGATGACAACTGATGTACTTGTTGTTGACTGCGACTAAACATGGCGACCGGCCACAGGGGGTGAGGGGTGAGGTATTTTGTGACGTCACCAAAACAATGTTGCCATTTTCAGTCATGATCAAACTGCTGTTGTCCTTTTTTACTCATGATTATCTTCATTAGTCAAAAAGAGATGCCGATATGTAAGTAACTCTGCTGTCGAAATACATCACACTTCTATAACTAACTGTTCGTAACAAGTTCGTATAGATGTTTATGCCAGATCTATATTCCTCTATAATCTAAGGGTGCATGATGCATGACATGACGCCCGTCATGACACTGACTGATGATGTGCGACTGACAAACCGAACTCCATGTCTTCTTCTTCTTTTAACTTTGGCTCTGCATCTAGTCATCCATCATATTGACTTGACTTGACGCGCTATAGTGGGTGTCCCGAGTGACGTATCGTGTAAGGAACTGTTCAAAGAATTAAATATTATGACGTTACCATCTGAGCTCTTATACCAGGTAGCCCTGTTCACGCACCTGGATTTGGGCTTGTTCCAGCGTCGGTCGTGGGGTGAACTCGACCCGCGAGATGCGGAGCAACAGCTACTCGCACCGCCTGTTAACACCTGAACACAGACTTCAGAAATCTCATCGTCGGTCTATGTCATGGGACCTTCCGTCTACAACCGATTGCCAGTAAAAATACCTACGTGACGCACCTTCCACGCCTGTATTTAAATTAGACTTAGACAATTATTTAACGGAATCAGTATTCTATGATCTGAAAGAATACTTGGAATTACCGCCTATCTAAGTTAATTTTTATATTTATATAAATAATGAATATGTACATAATTAATGTACAAATTTTAATTAGTATTTTCTATTGACATGTTACTGGGCATTTACTGGGAGTAATAAATAAATATGTATTTCTGTATTACTTCTTCGCTTTGGCAATCTGTAAAGTGGACGATTTGTATTTTTCTTTTCATAGCAACCCTGCTAAGCGTTTTCTGTGGTTTTGATGAGCTTCGAGGTTTTCCTCAATAATTGACTTTAAGGCGGGGATTCCCGGATTTCGGGATTTTTATTTTAACTGTCCGTTCCTACCTCAATAACTACACGACCTCTAATTTAAAATAATTATTGAATGAAGTTGAAGATATTTTTAGCACGTCGTCAAAATCAGGATTGGTATCATTCCACCCGATAGAAAAAATCACAAAGTTACCTAAGTTTTTAAATGATCACGATCAGTGTGAATAGAAAAATGAATAAAATGACAAAAACTGTATGTATACCAAAACATTGCATACGATAGATTACGTATATAATGACGCAGTGCATCACCAGAAAACATTTTTGTATGCCACACCTAAAATATATTTTTCAAAACATGTAGGTAAGTACTCGTCGCGATCGTCTTGCTCACACTCGCAGAGGCGCCAGCGCCATAGAGAGAGCTCATGTCGTGTCGGGAATCCTCGTCTTAACTAGGAGAGGTACCTGTCTCTGGGTCTCTTAGTTGAAGAAGTGGCTCGTCAAGAATTTTTATTAAATTAGGTAAGTACGATACCTATAGTTAGTTTTAAAATAAAAAGTGTTTTTGGTCGCCGATACCAGCTAGTTAGTCTGGATCTGGTGGTCGAATATTGGTGCTCTAACACGGTACATAACAACATGTTAGGTACCAATACCAACTCATGCACGCTTGTAGAACATTTTTATTATAAAAGACTAGGTGTGCCCGTGGCTTCACCCGTGTGGAATTCATGTGTCTTTTTGCGTAGAACTTGTGGAACTCGTTGCGCATTGCCAATGCAAGTGATAAACATCATAGTAAAGGATGTTATTTTGATGCTACAAACACTTAGCGTAAGGTAGGTCCTAGCTAAACGTGGGAGCTAGTAGATATATGTGAATAAATACGTACTACCTAGCCTAAACCAACTTCATTCATAAATCATAAATAACAAAAACGCAAATGCTTGCAGGGCGGCGCCGCGCCGCCGGCGGCGGCGATGTAGCATCTGGTTAGTAGCAAACCCAAATTCCGTCTAGCGTGAGCAGCTGCCCCCCCCTAGAGATAAAAAATATGTACCTACCTAGCCAACTACAAAACAACGAAAGTCCTGCTTGCTTTGCCGATAAATCCCGCATAAAATCACTATCACGGGGAATAAGACGTAGTTGACAGTTAGTGCAATATTATAACTTAAAAAAAATATTGTACTTTTTTTTTGTTTGGTCATTTGTAACCAAATATTTTAATTATGTACGTATAGCTTGTGAAGCTTTTCACATAGAAGTTAAAGCATTCTTATTTACAATCGCCAAACAGGCAAACAGGCCCGTAGGGATAGGGGGTTTTGGGGGTACAAGCCACCCCCCGAAATGTTGTGTCACCGTTTATAATATATAGGTAAATAAAACTTTAATATGTTAAATTTTCTCGGATACGTTTCACACGTGGGAGCACTTGAAGTGGTTATTCTGTCTTAAAACCCAATGTTTTTTCGTCAAAATTCGTCTTCGCTTAGCGCAGGGATGCACATCTAGGAGGAAGGCACATCATTAATTTTAATTTCCTTAATCAATGGATGCATTAGGAACCTATTTTCTTGTTTTGTCGTTATTGAATTGCTACCTCCATTAGCTATTATTCCTTTAGATATTATATACATACTATTGTAAACTTTTTGCATACGTCCGAAAAGGTATAAAAAAAATCGCGGCTCGCTCCGCTCGCCGTTTATTCTATGTAGTCTTCAGTTTAGACTATTTTCAGCAGCCGCATACAACTAAAAAATATCGGTGCTCATTACACTTTTTATACTACTTTGTGGCCCGAAAAAGTTCCAGTGTTGAATGCCAGTTGTAACTCATATCGAGCTCTACCAGCAAGCACCCCCCGGCTAGTACCTACCTATGTCGTACCTATGTCTGGCTACGTCTTGCCCCCCCTAGGCCGTAGGCTGGCGACGCCCTTGGACGCGCCCCATCTGTTCGAATAAAACCAAGAAGTGATTTGTATTCACTTCACGAATCTATTGGGAATTGGGAAACCCATATCGATAACTATCTATCCTAGAACCTAGAAAAATACTTTTCTAATACAAATAATAGCAGGACATGCTAAAAATATGGTCAAATTACAAATTATTTAGGTATTACGTTTGTATGGGAATTCATCCGTCACCGGACGTTTAGCTGAAAAGCCAGAAATAATATCCTCCGTATCAATCACATTGGACCATCGCGTGAGCTTTCTATTATGTTCACCTAAAGGAGCTCTACAACATGCCTCCCGAGGGAATTCCAAACCATCAGAACCCGGAACCACTCGCTGTTCACACACGGCCAAACATTAACATAATGTCACATTTTTAGCGATCGTTATGAAAAATTTAAAGTTAATTAGGATGGATGTACCGGTCTAGAACCAGCTAAGGACAAATTTTCACTTTAACATTTTGTTATTTAGGTTAGGTGCGAGATTTGCTCATAGTTTAATATTCATATTAAGCTTTGTTTTATTAAAGTTAATATTAGAAAATAAGAATGCTGAATTCCTCTTGTTTTTTATTTTTATTACATATTTAAGTCCAAAAACTGGAATGTACCCTATTTTGACCAGCCAGCCCCAGTAGTTGACAAGTTTTGTACCAAAAGTTGACCATTTTCCAAAAGTAGTCTTAGATGCGTACCCTTGAGCGTTAGATCATTAAAAACAGGATAAATTAATGGAATAATTACCTCGTTAGGTATATACAGAACAAAAACTAAAAAGAAAACGGCTTATATATATAATAATCAACTTTATTCTTAAGACTCATTGAGATCAATCAAATTAGCATTTTCAGTCTTATTAAATTAGGAACAATTGAATTAATACTAAACAGGTAAGTATCCTACATTTTCTTATTATCACATAAACAATCACAAATAATTATTTTATAAGAACTAGACATAGTTTTCTTGTTTTCTCCCATTTTTCTTGGTATTGGGTTTCTCATTTTTAATTTATTGATAATTGTTGAATGGGGAATGTTATATTTACGGCATGTTTCTCTAATTTTATTTCCTGAATTTAATTCTTCGATTGCTTTATAAACATCGTCCTCACTATACTGAAATAATTTCTTCTTTGGTGGCATATTTAATCTAAAACGAACAAAAAACTTATTTGAAAAAAGCTGGTCAATCACAGGAACAATTTATATTCTTTACGAAGTCCCAATGTCAAACCACTGGTCAACGAATGGAACCAACGCGATTCAAACCTTAAATACTCAAGCTGTGTCAATTATTAACATACCAAAGCTGTGAAAAGACAAACAATAACCAAGACAAAAAAAATATCCATCGGCCCCAGCCGTTGACCAATTGGTCAATTATAGGAACATCGAGAAAAATCATGTCCTTTAGTTAACCAGTTCAAAAAACTAGAGAAATATAGTAGTTAGACCGAAAATTACTTTGAAATCGTAAATATAAATTTAAAATCATTACAAAAATCAATAGTCAGAATAAAGTTAATCAAAAAACAATCCAAAAACAAATAAAATTGTCTCACCTGTCAAATCCCGCGCACTATTATAATGGCACCCAAATGAGCAGTGTCAGTGACAAGCGGAAGTAAATCGAAATTTTAAGCTACACTGTTTGTCTCATTCCAACGGCAAGGTGATTGGTTGGTTTGGTTTAGATGATTTAACAATTCAGCCAACATAAAGAATGCCGATAATGGCGGGAAATCTTAAAATTTAAACTCAATGCCGCAAGTGGTCAACCACCGGTGTCTGGTCAACAACAGGCACGACCATCCTAATCGCGTCGAAGTGGAATTCCATTAACAATACGTTTATATAAGTATGTAGTGAAATAGCGCCAGACTCCTTATAAAACCGCAATAGTAGCAATGAGGTGTGAAATGAGAGGGCGGTGCACACGCGTGGTCGCGCGCGCTGATTGAAACTCTATTGGATTCGTTATCGGGGCCGCACAGCGGCGGCAGGCCCGGGGCAGATGTGTCCTCGCTAGCATTGCGTCGCGTAGCGTTGCGTTACGTTGCGTTACGTAGCGTGCTACCCACAGTTCTGTTATCGCGGCCGCGGGCTACGCTCGCCATGCAGGACGCTCCCGGGAACTGGGTGGTCGCGTTCGCTCTCGTCTACGTGACCTTCTTCTTGGACAATGTCCTCCTGACGGTGCTGGGTAAGTGGCACCTGCAGTCGGACACTCCGCGGTAGGGCCCCGACTTCGGGAACAATTATTATTTTAGCACATATGTACGGATTTGAGAGATGTCTAAACAGTGAGTGCGTTACGTGATGGAATACTGATGAAGAAGATTATGCGAGAGTCTGTCGACCCTTAGTTTCCAAAATGTTTGATAAAATAATATTATACGATACCTAGGTATGCTGAAAAGGCTCCGAAATTTTGTAACCAATGATAAAATATCCGATGATTTTAAAGCTATTAAAATTTTGCATACCTAGATGTTTTTATGACATGAAGGAATATTTTGACTATAAAACTTTTTTTGACCGATTCGAAGTAAATATTTTTCATTTGCTTTTAGTTATCTGAATAAGGTACCCAATTAATTATCTTTGACATAGAGCCTTTTTGTTATTTTATTTACCTACTTAATTTTACACAATTTACAAATATGTACGTACAGTGCGCGTCACATATAAGTACCCCCCTATCTCAATGTATGTGGGACACAATAGTTGTTATTGTTGGGAATTTCAGACTTTGAGTAACATGGTGGGTGGTGCGATCCTGAGCGGCTGCGTGATAAATTTTTGCATGTGAAAATTTGTGCTAAGTTACAAGGGAATTCGAAGTACCTAGTCGTAAATATTATGTAGACAAGGGGGGTACTTAATTCTGACGCGCACTGTACAGGTAATTAATATACCTGAGTCGTGCGTGATTATAGTTGATTTGATACTCGTAACTACGAAAATGAACAGTTTTCTATTTTTGTTATTTTGGTTTAGGTATATTAGACATTATGTATGTAGGTAAGTATATAAAAAACTATATTTTTTTATTTTAAACTACAATCCTATCGCTTCTTACAAATTTAAAGTACCGACCTAAATTAATTTTTTTTTAACATTTTGTAGATGACTGTACGTAAACACCTTTGATTTAAGAATCGAGCGAGTTGACGACAGAAAAAGTAGGTAAAATCAGGTGCCAACTCGCGCGAACTCGCGTGAATCATTCGAGCGAGTTGACGAATAATCCTAACATTTTGCAAGTCTAGACGGGGCGCGGCGGGGCGCGGGCGCAGAATATTTTAGACTCACTATTATTTATAACCTTTTCTACCTACATCCCTGCGAATAAATGATTTGCATTGGCTTAACTGTTGGTTGTCATCAGCATAGCAAGTGTTTGTTTTGTGCAGTGCCGGTAATCCCCGACTGGGTGCGCGGGCCGCGCGCGCTGGCGGAGGAGTGGGGCTCGGAGCGGGGCGGGCCCCCCCCGCCACCCCTCGCGCGCCTGCTCAACGCCACCGTGCAGGGACACGCGGACTCCGGTACACACACACACACACACACACACACACTCGCAAGCTATCGCATGCTTCTTACCGCTTGAAGCGTCCATATGCCTCGAAGACATACCTACTTCAATGGCTAACCCGCTCGCAATTTCATTTGCGTGGAAAAAATCTTCTCGAAATCAGCTAATACCCTTTTAAGAGTCTGAAATTCCTGAAACCCGCTTTTAATATCATGTAAGAGCCCGTTATAGGTGTGGGTTTTCTTTTAAAAATAAACATTTACCTACCGTTAATTTTTTTCATAGTACATCGTATGACACGATGTGCTTCTAACATTCTACTGGCCTAAAATGTTTATGTAAAAAGAATCTAAAACATGTATGTACCTAGGTATAATGATTTATTTATTATACTTCAATACATAAATCAAATTTCAAGTCAAAACCTCCGCACGTTAAATAGTTACAGCTATTTAAATACGTTTCCAATAACTCTACAAATGCTTTATTTCAATTACCTGATTTACACAGTTTTCAGCAATATTTTCAAAAATCCTGAAACATGTATGTTTCTTGGTTTATGATTAATTACCTAATGAAGATT
>CAWVOY010000209.1:0-19862 GCA_963931895.1 Eupithecia pulchellata | reverse complement strand
AACCGGAAGACGAAGCATGAACGATTTCTGTTACACCACAAAATAAAAATAACATAAAAAATACTATTAATTTTAGGGATGTTTTGACGGTGACAGCTTCTTCGGCCGGTTCCATCCAGCCAGAAAATTTTATGCATTTGTTTTGTACTACATACATAACATAATATGTTATGGATACCGAAATCGCTTATAGGTACCATTATTATAGTTGCAAATATGAACACATCTTTACATCACCCAGTGAGTAGGTAATTAGGATAAGTCAATAACTAAACCTGATAGAGCCAAGGAAATAAACCTTTGCATCTACAAAAATTAAAACTTAGTGCAAGAAATCAATCTAATAAACCTCTAAAGGTTCTAAGCTCAAAGTACGTACTATATAACACTAAATACCAACCAACTCCTAACTATTTATGTACTTTTTAAGCCTATTTTTAGAAAATAAACATTACTTACAAATATTCGTCTTTATAATATATGTATTAGTTTTCACAAAATATGGGACGACAACGTAACAAATGCAACAAAGAGAATTCACGGAAGCCGCAGCTTTGTTTGTAGGTAAAATCTCTTTCCATATTTTCCGCTACTAATTAAATTTCCGGTCTCAACTGGGCAGGAAAATTATTATAAAAGGCTATTTACCATTTTAAATTGGGCCGGTACTCGTGTATCTATTCACATCAATCTTGCCGTTGATTTGTTACAGCTATAAGAAGGGCTTTTTAGTAGAGCTGTAAACTGGCTCATAATAAATCTAGGCTAAGGGTCGGTGCAAACGAACCATTCGCTTTAAATCCCGTGGTATTTTATTTTATAACATATACTCGTACACTACTATAATTTTATCATCAGGAAGTAATAAAGTTATATAGGGATATCCGTCGGGATATGTATCCATAACCTTCCATAAGTAAGTATATGAAATTAAAAAAGGACCTAGATCGTTATTCCTAACGACATGGACTGTGTCTATGAAAAAGGGAGGAAATGGACTGCTTTTTATTGAGCCATATCGATTGCTACCGCTACAAAATACAAAATATTTCGTAGCTCTTTTATGAAACGCTGATGCACAAGTAGCGTGTTTGCCCCGAGCCTACTGATGGATATAAATCTTTGCTAAAGCTCTCTGAAGGAACGTGTCTAAAATGTATTACGAGATTGAATTATGTTTAAAACTTTGAAAATCCAATAATGTTGTCCTTTTGCGCAAATTGAATAAGTAAACAAATATTTTAGGGACCATCGTGAAACATTTTCGTTTGAATACCGCTAATCTTGTTTGTTCGTTGAATCGTACTTACATCTATATCTATACTAATATTATAAAGAGAAAAGATTTGATTGTTTGTTTGAATTGAAGAGGCTCCGAAACTACTGGACCGATTTGAAAAATTCTTTCACCATTAGAATCCTAAATTTTAAAAAATATTTAGGATTGTAATGGGCTATAAAATATTTTCAAAAAAGTTGGTTGGGATCCGCGTGAAAACTCCAATTTTTGCTATATACCCGTGAGAAGCTGAACGGGCGGACCGCTAGTACAATATAAATGGAAAAGTTTGTAGAGAAAACTAGTTACAAATCTACTGCCTACTGAGACAGACATAAAAATATACATAACGTGAGTCGTTGTGGCTGCCTCATAATCTAGCCGTTGCGTTGTTTACTTACATAAAAAGTTCATTTTATCACGCTCTCAAGTAGAATATCAGGGATTACCATTTCAAGAAGATTGCGGCACACATAGCCATAAGGGGTTGCAATAAACCTTCGAATAAAACTGTTGTGTCATGGCTGTCTCCATATCCTTGGATATATCTTATAGCCAGTTATAGCACACGAGATGATGTTAAAAGTCTGGCCGGGCCCTCTATTCAATTGAGTTTAGTGAAAACGATTTACTGTCCGTTTTGATTTGTGGTTTTGCCAAGAATATTTCCGTATATTGATGGCCTTTGGAAATATGTTATTGTATCTGAATTTGTGTTATTTTGTTACATAATGCTATTCAACATTCGCCACTAGTCTCTTATTGAACTGGTATCGACAATCGACAACGTAATTTATTATGGCATAGAAAACTAGTCGTTGCCTATTTATTTATTATTCAAGTACCTTAGGTCTAGAGTAATACTGGTGACTTCTACAGGCTGTCATAAAGCTTATTTAGAGTATCATACCTAATTATTTTTAAATTATTTGTACATACATTATGGTTTGGCATAAGTAGGTAGGTACTCAATATAATACCTATACAATTCCTTCTTCTGTTCTAAAGATGAAAAATCTAATACCTTCTCTTTGATACCAAATTATAATTTTGGTTATCAAAGCGTAGCGCTTAATCATCTCGAGATGCTCGAGCCTCAGAAAGTGTCGGAAAACAGCTCTAAGAGAGACCATTAATAATGTGGAGGTAACGCCTTCAGTGTACCTTAAAATTCAATGGCACTCTTCGAAACTTGCCTGTAACGGGCGACCAGAACTCGTAATTTGACCTATGTCGTGTTTTGTCTCACGCGCAAAGTATTTAACAATAATCTTCCTTGTTTAGGTATTTACTCATTCATCAACAATAGACTGTTTTGGTGGCATTTATAGATCACACTTCTCGGGTTCTGCTGAAATAATATTGTGAACAATATCGTGTTTGTTTCACGCTCTAAGTACATATTTTGCAACTAACATCCTTATATAAGTATTAAATTGTACTCATTCAACAAAAAATCATTATATATATTATCATCAGATCACATTTCTCGGGTAGCTGAAACAAAAGTGTGGACAAACCGTTTTCATTACTAATTTTCTTTGTAGTTTCACTTCATAAATCTGTCAAAAACGAGCAAAGTCTACCTAAGTACTTAAATACCCTGCTTATCTAAATACTTAAAGAGATATAGACTGGATATCTAAAAGTTGTTTAATCGATACTTATAACTCGCCCTTACTTTTCAATTATAAAATGAATTGCGGTTTGAGAAATCCCACTGAAACCAATTAGAGAAGGTCGTTTGCGGGTTCGCGGAGTAAATTTTTCAGAATTATTTTATAGAATGGAATGAGCTTATATCGAAAACTGGTTATCAAACACATTAATTTTAGCCATTATTGCCACGAACTGATGGCAGAATCATATTGGCATGATGATTGGATGGATACCATAAATATGTTGACAGGATTCATTAACAATTTAACTAACTTTGACATGTTTTTGCTTATTTCCCCGAAATGATATTACCTACAAACCATTCATCGAGTGGGAGTTATTTAAAAACACGACCACCGTAATCAAAACTCGACAGATTGCTTATGGCTTTTGTTTGTCGAGCAAAAGGGGACACAGTCCTTGGACTCTTGAACCTCATCATCGTCCTTGGACCCTTGGAGATTTCATCCTAGCCATGAGTGAGGACACGAGAATTCGTTTGTAATTTAAATAACTTGGTCTGAACAAGAAGTTGTGTAAAAATCTGCTTTAATAAATGTAACTTTATTCAAATGGATTCACTTAGAAAATAACTTTCTCAGTCCTGCCATTTAAGAGTGAATTCAAAGTCTCGATCTAAAGGATCCATAAATTAAACGCTTTGAAATAAAATACCTACTTACATCGGTTCGTCTTGTCTAGACGAAAAGAGTTAAAAACAATAGAATTAGATTAAGGGTCTCGGGTGTAAATCCCGATTTTTAGGGTTTTGCCATCGGTTGCAAAACCCTTATGAAATCGCTTTGGGTCTGTTTTGTGTTTTGAATCCTTAATATCTCAGAAACTACTGCAGCTATTGACTTGAAATTTGAAATAATAATACATTTTGTGCGCCCGCACATATTTATAGAAAAATAAATGAAAATAAATGAAAAATCAAAATGAAGATTTTCCATACAAATTTTGAAATCGAAATTTTAAATGGAACGTACAAAGTCGAAAGTGGTATCAAATGAAAGGTACTCGTTTGTAGATTTCAAAATAGTTTTTGAAATTTCGGTAGATTTCATACTTTTTAAAATATTTTGAAAATGGTCAAAAAAATGAGCGTTCCCCCTCCCCTATCTCCGAAGATTGCAGAGCGATCGACGTGATATGTACCAAGTGTTTGTAGATATGGATCTATATTTTACAGGAAAAATATAGAGAAGTCTGTAAAAGTAACAGATTTTGAAATATGGTCAAAAAAGGGCGGGAAAAATTTCTGAAGGGCTGACTACCCCACCGAGTTGGGTATCAAATGAAAGGTATTGGCTTGTACATTCCAATACAGTTTTTGAAATTTCGACAGTCTTTACGCTTTTTGATATATTTTGAAAAAGGTCGAAAAATTGACCGGTACCCCCCCCCCCCCCCCCTATCTCCGAAGATTGCAGAGCGATCGATGTGATATGTAGCAAGTGTTTGGAGATATCGATCTATATTTTACAGGAAAAATATAGAGAAGTCTGTAAAAATAATACTTTTTGAAATAAGGTCAAAAAAGGGCGGGAAAATTTTCTAAAGGGGTGACTACCCCACCGAGTTGGGTATCAAATGAAAGGTATTGGTTTGTACATTTCAATACAGTTTTTGAAATTTCGATAAATTTTATACTTTTCGAAATATTTTGAAAAAGGTCAAAAAGTTTACCATTCCCCCCCCCCCCTTATCTCCGAAGATTGCAGAGTGATTGATGTAAAATGTGCTAAGCGTTTGTAGATATAGATCTATATTTTACAGGAAAAATATAGAGAAGTCTGTAAATATAATACTTTTTGAAATATGGTCAAAAAACTAATTTTCCTACAATGGGGGCTATTTCATTGAGAGTAATATCAAATCAAAGGTATGGATTTCTACAATTCAAAACAGGTTTTGAAAATCGTCTAAGTTTCATACTTAGTGAAATAGGTTGAAAAAAGCCGAAAAAAATTGTAGGTAACCCACTTACCTACCCACTAATCTCTGTAGTAACTGTAATAGGAGTTCCACAGCGCACCAAAACCGTTGTTCTCAAAATTTTTGAGAAGAGATAGGTATGTATCCTAGATAATCCACACAGTATCATTTACCCACAAGCTAAGCAAAGCTTGTGTTATTGGTATTACTACGATAGCTGTTATACTTAATAAAGTATAAGTATCACATTAGATGATTTATTTTTGTGTACTGAAAAGGACTAGAACACCCGAACAAATAATCTGAAGATACTACAAATATTAGTCCCGAGGCAGGAATCAAACCTCCACCTCCTGCGTTGTAAGCCCACCGCGCCAAGAGTTGTCATATACGTACCTACCTCAACGACAAACGTTCAAAACCCTCGGCACGCGAGTTACACTCGCACTTGTCGTACTTGTTTTTGTTAACAATCAATTCAAGATAAAATTTAACTTTACAAAAATTCTTGATGTACACCAACAAGAATAAATTAAAAAGAGTCATCACGAAAGAAATATTCAATGGGCGGCCTTATCGCTTAGAAGCAATCTATTCGAGGCAACAGTGGAAAGAAATATATGAATTTAATAAGGCTGGGGCCTAAAGTTATCTATATCTATAGAAATAAATTGCTGTTCGTTAGTCTTGTTAAAAATCGAGAACAGTTTCATTTAAATATATTTGTGTGTTTTGTTTGCTCAATCCAGTGGTGAAAAAATAGGGAAAAAACATTTCGGATTTCAATAACTATATTCCATTAGGCATACAAAATAAGCATGTAGACTGGTGAAGTTATGCCATAAATTAGTATAAAATAAGAAATAAGTTGTTATTGATTTTATCTTCTAAATATACAAACGTAGTGCAATATTAGACTACCTCTACATACTTCAACTTATAGGTTTATCTTTTACGTACTTTCAACCGACTTTTAAGGAGTAGGTGCTCAATTCGGCTGTACACTTCGATGTATGTTTATTTTAACTACATATATATTTCCGCGGTAGATAAAGATTTTATTTTGTATCCAGAATAATACCGAGGCTTTATTTGAGGGTTTACTATTTGTCTTACTTACCATAAAAATTATGTGTATATATTCAAGAAACAAAGTGGGTCATCAAATTATACACACATCACAGTAGGATATAAAATTACCTGGGCATCAAAATAATTCAAACTATAGGGACAATAGAATTATCTCGAAGGCGTTTGACATAGGTACCAAACAGTAATGGAAAACAAAAGCTTAGATTAGATTGTGACAAGGGGAATAACAAGGGACAGACCTAAATGGGACAACTGACAAAGCACAAACATTTTCCTGGTGTCAAGTTCTATCACTTTCAGATTAAGAACAAACCGATACAAATAAAAAGTTCATATACACTTGCGAGCTATAAACTGGAATCACTTCATCGCTGGTTTTATGCGATGACCATATTTTACATTTTCCATGAAATAAACTGTAGGTTGTGGTATATTATTTTAAAGATAATTTTATTAGCTTTCAAACTCTTTCGATATCATAGCGAAAAAAATGTTCATCATAATGTCATGGAACGTGAAAACAAAAGACATAAATTTTTGGAACGAAACATCAATTTTTTCAAACTCCTGAATCCCTATAAAAACTGGGAATTTATGCAATTTTGTCATCAGTCCAATATATCACGTCACTCAAAATACTGGAATTACAAGAAAATGGAACCCACACCAATAGAAGCCGCTCAAATCGTCACCCTAATCCAGCAAGGGTTCTCTCAGCGTACTATCGCTCGACAGCTTCATCTGAGCCAGTCCTGTAGTGTCTCCAAAGTATACAAGAGGTTTAGAGAGACTGGAAACTTAGTCCGAAGACCAGGATCTGGACGACAGCGATGCACTTCGGCGAGAGATGACCGATTTATTGTCAGCACTTCTCTCCGAAATCGACATCTAACCGGCGTTGACGTCCAGCGGGAGCTCGGAGAAGTTCGAGGGAGAACTGTCAGCGAGCGGACAGTGAGGCGAAGACTCAAAGAAGCTAACTTGACCCCAAAAAGGCCAGCAACGGGACCCAAATTGTCTACAGCCCACCGACAAGCCCGACTTCAGTTTGCTCGTGATCACCTAGATTGGGATATACAGCAATGGAGCCGAGTTTTGTTCGCGGACGAGACTAGGATGTGCCTGCATGGCAGCGACCGTCGACGGAGAGTCTACAGGAGACCGGGAGAGCGATACGCACAATGCTGTATAGCGGAAACAGTGGCATATGGGGGTGGGTCTTGTATGATGTGGGCGGGGATTTCAATTGAAGCTAAGCAGTTTATTCCATGGAAACTGTAAAATATGGTCTGCAGAAACCAGCGATGAAGTGATTCCAGTTTAAAGCTCGCAAGTGTATATTCCCCGTCATTCATTATTATCTGCATGTAGTCTGCTAATGCTTTAAGCATTTGCTATTGCTAGGCTTCTTCTATTGATATAAGTCAGAGTGAGATTTAGCACTACTTAGCAACTGTTTTAAGTTAGCAAACCATAATGAATAAGGTATAGTGTTTAATAATAGTCAACATTGTCAGAAAACATGCAAAATTTTATCATTGCTGAAGCTTCTATGCAATGCAGCAATCTTAATAAAATAGAGACATTTATTAAAAAAAAAATAATTTTAGTATCACAACATAATGTACGTACTTAATTAAATAAAATTACTTATTATCATGATGATGATGATGATGAACATAATGTACGTACTTAATTAAATAAAATTACTTATAAGATAAAAATAAATCTGTAGTCATAATGAAATTCGTCGTCGTTCTCGAAATGAATCGTTATGATCTTATAAAATTTGAGGTCGGTTCTTTTACGAATTTATGCTTATTATTTTATTACAGTCAGACGTTCCTTTTCCCGCCCGTGATAAATGTAAACATAACTGTAAATCTTTGGGTGAAAATTGATTCTCAGATGTACCTGCGTGCGGAAGCCATTAGCTAATACACTGCCAGTCAAAATTAAGTTGGTAACTTGTTCAAGAAAGCGCCGTTCCAGTTTCCCAAACTTCCGATTCGAGTAAAGAAAAGAAGTTTATATTCCAAACCTCTGCTCGGTAGTAACATGATATTTGCAACTTTTGAATTACGTAACCTTTTCGAGGGCTGTAAGGTTAAATTACCGAATATGTTTTTGTTGCTTATGTTTTATTTTAAAATAACATTACATTTTTAGGTCCCCTTTCAAACAGGTTTAAATTTATACTTTAAGGTCTGGATTTCCTAACAAAATAAGGTAGCTATCCCCTGCCATAAAAAAATTAACTTTAGCAACATTGTTGCTAAACCTCATGGGATAACGCCTGTCTGTACACCGTACGTAGGTCCACTATCTACTCTAACGTAGACGTATCTACCTCACGACAGTAAATTAAACACTTATAATTTTCACCTTCTGTTGCGATATATTTGGCACCGAATTTTGTAATTCCATATTTTGGGGTACCGATACTGTATAAATTTGACGCTGCACCCATTTCTTTACTCTTCCATAAAATCTTGTACACAAGAAATATATTATCGAAAGTATTAAAATGATTGTTAAAACTGTAAAAAATATTTTAAAATGATTCAACTGTTCTTCAATTGATGAAACATTAGCACCAGATTGTGCTATAATTACTTGTTCTTTAACTTCTTTACTTTGATTTTTCCCATAGTTATTATCATAACAAGGTCTAAGAACCAAATGTGAATAAAGAACGATTTACTTTCCTCAAATTAAATTTTCTGCAAATACCAAATATTTCGAAATAACCTATGTACCTAATGTCAATGCTCTCACGACCTAATGAAAGTACTTACGAATCCGATGAGTATGTCTCAGCTGCCTGCTGTATGTACCTAAAATATTAAACTTACGTATACGTATAATTAACCTTAATTCCTTTGCTTTAAAGTCTAAATCTAACTGGCAACTTGACACTCCGGCCACTACGAGTTGTTCTTGACGTCACCTTATCGCCTGACTTGTTAGTACTAGCTTCACTCTCGCGCTCTAAGTCGCGGGTTCGATTCTCGCTACCAGATGTTCTAATAATGGCTTTAGGTAATGCCTGATTATCAGAATCATTTAATGCTAACATATAAGCTGGTTTTACACGATCTATAGAAACGTTTGAAATTTTATCATTAATTTGAACTTTAAATATTTTATCTGTCCTATCTAATACTTTGTAAGGACCATCATAAGGTGGCTGCAAAGATTTGCGCACCGAATCATTTCGAATAAAAATATATTGACATTCCTTTAAATCTTTATGCAAAAATATTTTCTTAGGTGATTTATTTACTCTAGTCACAGGTTTATAACTATGTATAATTTGCCTTATTTTGTTCACATAACTTTCTGAATCTATCTGGACATCTTTAGCTTTTTTATCATAAAATTCTCCTGGTAATCTAATAGAAGTTCCATAAGTCATTTCAGCTGCACTAACGCCTGTATCTACACGAGTCGCTGCTCGTAAACCTAACATCACGGTTGCTAATTCATCTACCCATGAGTTATTATCAAGGCGAGCCATAAGGGCTGATTTCAACGAGCGATGCCAACGTTCTACGGCACCGTTACTTTGTGGATGGTATGGAGTAGTCCTAATTCTATGTATACCCAATAATGACATTAATTCTCTAAATAAGTTACTTTCAAATTGTCTACCTTGATCACTAGTAAGTTTCTCAGGACAACCAAAACGTGAAATCCATCCTTCATAAAAAACTTTCGCAACTGTTTCTGCTGTAATATCTTTAGTTGGAAAAGCTTCTGTCCATTTAGTACATCTATCAATCATAGTTACACAGTACCTATAACCTTCGGAACTTGTTGGTAAGGGTCCTACAATATCAATATGAACGTGCTGAAAACGATCTGTCGTCTGAAACTGGCCTAAATCCGAAACTGTATGTTTCAAGACTTTTGATCTCTGGCATCGTACACATGATTTTGACCATAAATTTATATCTTTATTCATCCCTTTCCAAAAGTATCTATCTGTAATAAGTCTCCTTGTAGTCCTAATACCTGGATGACTTAAGTTATGAATTGCGTCAAAAGCTACACGTCTAAACTGCTCTGTAAGGTAGGGTCTTACACGTTCCGCTGACGTTTCACAAACAACGGATGTCTCGCTACCTGGTAACATAATATGTTTAAATTGTAACTTGTTATTGTTTCTCGATTCTTCGAATAAATCTGCAAGCTGTTCGTCTGTTTCCTGTGCTATAGCAAGTTCTGCGAAATCAACGACTGTTGGGCAATAAATTGTTTCAATTCTAGAAAGACAGTCGGCCACAGAATTATCTTTACCATTTACAAAACGAATTTCTGTAGTAAATTCACTAATGAACATAATTTGTCTTGTTCTACGAGCCGTTTCTTTATCAACACTGTTACCTACTTTACTGAATAAAAAGGTCAAAGGCTTATGATCTGTCAATACTACCAATGATCGTCCTTCAATTAAATGACGAAAGTGAATTATCGCTAAATAAATCGCTAATAATTCTCTATCGTATGTACTGTACTTTCTTTGAGCTTCAGACAATCGTTTCGAGAAAAATCCTAAAGGTTTCCATGATTTACCTTCCCGCTGTTGTAATGATGCACCAACACTGGTATCGCTAGCATCTGTCATAAGGGTCAATGGGCTATCTATAGACGGGTGAGATAATAGAACTGCCTTTTGTAAACTTAACTTAGTAAGTTTAAATTCATCATCAGCCTTATCCGTCCATTTAATTACAGTTTTATCTTTACGTTTAGAATTGTGTAAGTATTTATTAAGCTCTGCCTGTTGATCTGCTGCATGTGGAATATGCGATCTATAAAAATTTAACATACCCAAATATCTTCTTAACTGCTCCACTGTGGTAGGCCTCGGGAAATTCACGATGGCTTTTACCTTGTGGTCTAAGGGTCTGATTCCACTCGTTGATACCTCGTATCCTAGAAATTCAAGTTTTTCTTTACCAAAAACACATTTGGAAATATTTATTGTTAAACCATATTCATCAAATCGTTTGAAAACTTCCTCTAAATGTTTTCTATGACTTTCAATATCATCACTTGCTACGATTACGTCATCTATATATGTAAAAATAAAGTCAAATCCCTGTAAAACGTTATTGTCCATGAACCGCTGGAACGTCTGGGCACTATTACGAAGGCCAAAAGGTAATTTACAGAATTCCCATAATCCAAAAGGGGTAATCACGGCGGTTTTTTCTATATCAGCCTCTGCTACTGGAATGCAGTTAAAAGCTCTGTTTACATCCAATCTACTATAAATTTTTTTACCTGCCAATAAATAAGTAAAATTCTGTAACCTCGGAACTGGATATCTATCAGGTTTCGTAATCGCATTCAACATTCTATAATCACCACACGGCCTTATGTTTCCATCTTTCTTCGGTACAATATGTAACGGGCTGGCCCAGGCGCTCTTACTAGGCCTACAAATACCTAACTCCTGCATAATTTGAAATTCCTTTTTAGCTTTAACATACCTGTCAGGGGGTAGAGGTCTGGCCCGCGCGTGTACTGGAGCTCCCGTTGTTTCTATATGATGGAAAACACTGTGGTTGGAACATTCCTTGAACGAAAAAGGTTTAGTTATATCGGAATATTTATGTAGCAGATCATTATACGGATGAGAATCTTCTATAGTTTTCACCGTTGGTTCTTTAGAACTTGTTACGCTAGCTATAACATTTAAGTTCGTTATTTTATCTACCAATTTCCTGCCTGCCAAATCTATTAACAATTTATACTTTACTAAAAAATCTGCACCAATAATGGGCTGTTTTACATCTGCTATAATGAACATCCATCTAAAATTACGTCTCAATCTTAAATCTAAATCCATAGTATGAAGTCCGTAAGTCTTGATTTCAGTCCCATTTGCTGCATACAGTTTATGATCACTTTCACTGATTTTAGAGTTTTTCTTTATAAAACTTCTCGGAAACACCGATACGTTTGCACCACTATCCACTAAAAATCTTAATCCGGATCTGTTGTCCATTACGCTTAGGCGGTGATTTACTATAGGCTTGGTGCAGGAGTCCGCCATCGACTGCACCGAGTCTAGTTTTCCTGTTCCTTATCCTTCTGCTCCTTTTTTCCATTTCGCTTATTCCAGTTGCAGGGTTCGAAACACTTATGTGCCTTATGCTTATAGCGAAAATGGTAGGAACATAACCAATTAGGATCACCTGGTTTCCTGTTGCTGCTATAACTGCGCCCCCTTGACTGCGATCGGCCTCCACGTCCACGTCCACGTCCATTCCGCTGATAATTATCGAAACGGGATCTACGGGTGTTCTCCAAATTCCCCAGACGAGCAGTTAATGTCTTTATTTCTGCTACTAGTCCACTATACTCTCCAGATTTTTCATTGTCGACGCGTGCCACCGCATTGATAGGTCTTGAAGTTTCCATCACCTTGTCAGCTATTGATGCAAGCGTCGTCACATCTTTGGCATCTACTACTGCAAGGACACTTCTTACATTTGTCGGCAAATGATTGATCCATAATACAGAAAGAGTTTGATCAGGTACCTTGTCTCGGGCTAAATCCTGCATCCTGCGTAAAAGTTGTGAGGGTTTCTGGTCTCCAAGTTCCATTTCTCCCATAAGTTTCTGTATCTGCCGATTTTCCGATTCTTCATAAATTTCCAGCAGTCGATTTTTTAATGCTTCGTATTTTCCAGTGGCGGGCGGGTTTACTAAAATATCTGTTACTTGCGATACAACATCTTTCCCCAGCCTCGCAATAACCACATTAAAATTATTTTCATCGGACGATTTTTGGGGCTTTAAAATAGCTTCAGCTCGAATAAACCATAATCTCGGCTTATCTTCCCAGAAGTCTGGTATTTTCGATGAGACCGCGATTGCGCTGACCGTCTCATCGACTGAACCTCCAGCTGCCATATATTTCTCCATTTTGTATTAAAAATTTTGCACTATAGTCCGATTTAAAAAATTTTTTTTTTTTTGAGTCACTTCACACCGCGATGTTACACAACCCACAATAGAATTAAATCACGTCGGGGTCACCAATTTTGAGTTAGGGGTCTTTAGTCTATAGATTACCTATTGTGGGTTGGATTTGGAATAAAAGATGTTTTCACTTTAACTGAGTCTATTCAATATACGAGACACGGGTACATAAATTACAATTACGATATTCTATAATCCAAATTAAGGATATGTGTGTTCGCGGCGAAGGGTTGATGAGTGACTGCTTGGACTCTGCTTAAAGAATGAATTAGCTTAATTGCAAAACGCAAAAGTCACGACTACTTTTCTATAAACTGTGTCACCACAGTTATATCAACCAGTATCTAAAGCAGACTGTTCTAACTTTAACAAAATCAATAACACCTTATTTCATAATACGTTATGGTAGAAAAAATTACTAGTATCAATGCTTCTTTTGAGAGCCTAAAAACTAAAGTTAAAGAAATTTTAAATTAACGTGTGGGAGAGATTAAAAGTTGAACAGATTTGATTTATTATAGCACGGCTCTATTATTCTATGTATATGAGAATGTATTATGGATACTAGATGACTGATACATAATACCTTCATAATACAATATATTAAATAGTTATTTTTTCAACTTTTACATAATAAAAGACCAGACCTCCCTGAACAAATCTGCAGATCGCACAAAATTTTGTCCCTAGGCAGGAATCGAACTCGCAACCTGCTGCGTCGCAGGTGGACCTTCGCCCACCGCGCCACAGAGTTCGTCAATATTTTACATCATATTTTGCCTCTAGCTGTTTGAAAAACGTCTTATATTTTCATTACACTGCGTATAAAATATTTCAAGAGCAAGCCATAACGAGTTTATGCTTTCAGGCAGCTCAATTAGAGGGGTGAGTAGGTACAACTCCCCGCGCCTCTCAATCATAATCTGCGGATCAGCAGTCAGACACGTGCTCGGAGTCTGCGCATCGTGTTACTTTACATTTTGTGTTAGCTACAGCCCGCGGCTTCTCGTAGGGAAATTGAGAGTATAATAGAGAGGAATGATGTGGGTATTAATGAGCAAATGATACGAAACCGGCCTTTATTCACTACCGTCAATCCAAACGCGTTATACAGATGCGACAAAGCTGCGTGAAATCCGACAAAACCGTATATAGAATACTTATGACGTCACACAGTTTGGGCAAGGACTTCTTTATCATAGCGAATAAGGCTGCAGGTGAATAATGTATATCAATGAATAAAACAATATCAAATAGAAATCTCGTGTGTCACAGTTCGCAACGTTCACAGCGAATGTTATACGAACCGCTAAAAGGCCCATCTCTGATTCAAATCTAGCATGAAAATAAATCAAAAAGTTCCAGCGTTATAAAAAATCTTTTACCGCATTTTTCCTCAAAAAGCCAAAAGTCTAATCTCTTAATCTTCATTCTCATAAATTTGAAAATGCTTTCATAAAACATGTCGCCTTCGAACTTTAAACTGAACAAACGCGTGCCAACTTGGGTTTCAGTACGAGTCTTCCTGGCTCTGAATCAAGCTGTACTTTACTACCGGAGTAAATTACTGGCAACCCTTTCAGACGCGCTTCAATCCTGAAGGTCTTTGTTTACCTACCTTCAGACATTTCACAGGTCACATTTCGTTTGATCAACCTACCTCGGCTTTCTCCCACTTTCTCAATTCGGCAGAAAGCCGTGTTTTTTCATTATATCTCCTGTTCAGATGTTTCTTTTACTGGGCACATTGAGGAAAATGTAGTAATGGATGTGTAAAAAGATCGACAAAAAATACCTTCCATAAATTGACTAAGTAATATAAGAAAAACTCGCCCATTCGGTAAACCGCTAACAAAAGGACTTTTTTGACGTTTCGATTGATCTCCTACGAGCTTGGTCTACCACGCTCTATTTGAAAATTTGAAACATAACACGAAAATTCATGGGAGCTTTTTGTAGGTAAGTTCATAAAATTAGGTAATTTTGTAGAAATTTGACTTGGGAATTGGGGACTAAAAAGCATTAGGTAAATTAGCTCCTATCATTTTACACAAGTGATCTGGGTTGTCACCTAAATTAGAACGACGTTATACCCCGTATAAGCATAGCAGTCCTATGTCCAGCTGTGGACTATTATAGGCTGATGATGATGATGATTATTATTATTTTAAGGTAATTTTTGTAGTTATGTTTTCTTGTGTGAGCAAAATAAACGATTTTCTTTCTTTCTTTCCTTCTATTATAAAATAAATAAATAAATAATGCTGGACAATCCATACAGCATCATCTAGCCCCAAGCTAAGCAGAGCTTGTGTTATGGTTACTAGATGACTGTATATAATACAATATTATTAAATAGATAGATATTTTGTTTTATTATACATAGAAAACGACCAGAACCCCTGAACAAATATATCTGCAGATCGTACAAATATTTGTCCCGAGGCGGGAATCGAACCCTAAGATACCTAAATGTATGTGTATTATTATGATACGCACAACATAATACACATACATTTAGATATCTAAAGAGACATAAAGATATTATAGTATACCAATTTCCTTTACTATAAACTAACCCTGACCCTAAGAAAGTTCAAAATAGTTTGGTAACAAAATTGCTAAACAGTGTTATTTCTTACTATATATGACTTTAGTTTATAAAAGAAGACAGACTGAGAAACTGAGACAAGCAATATTTTTACATTAGCAGAAGATTGTGAAGGGTGACTTTCGTACCCGTTTTAGGGTGCTGCCACGTCAAGTATCATATAGTAAAACTTATGTTGTAACACATGTACCTATCCGCATTATTAAAAATTAAATACGTCCATATTAATTGACTATATGAGTAAACACAACATGTAATAAAATGTTTTGTTCCTTCCGTGCTAGGACTCTGTTTGTCCAGCATTATTAATGATTGAACGAACTTACCTGTAGGTACGTGAAGTTCTATCATAATTATACGAAGTGCTTTGTTCGAAGAGATGAGTAACCTGTAAGAATATTTTATTATCTATAGCCAACTTGTAGTAGTAGATCCAGTTATCATCACTCCACATCACATATTTGAGGGTAGGTAACTTTTTTCTTTTTGTCCATGCTCCGGCCGCTACCCGCCCTGACCTTCATTTAGTTTGGAGTACAATCACTCCTATCCTGATGATATTTCCGAAAAAACAAACGGGACTCGTACCTACCTCGGTACATACGCTTAGGGTCGGGTGGGTGTCTGTTACTCATCTCTTCGAACAAAGCACTTCGTATAATTATGATAGAACTTCACGTACAGGTAAGTTCGTTCAATCATTAATTATACATCGTGCTTTGTTCTTCGAGATGAGTAACCTGTAAGAATATTTTATTATCTATAGCCAACTTGTAGACTTTGAGAGCATTTTTGAGGAAATGTCAATAAAATACAGAATACTTTGAAATTTTTTATATTTTCTGTTCATGGGCTCTTAAACACAAAGGTTATCATTTATTACAATAAGGCACAATTACAGTAGGTAAACATTTCTATAAAAATAATTTAGTTAAAAGTTCTAACTATATTACAAGCTAGTCATTAATTATTATTCTAGCGAGAGAATCACCTTGATTGTTGATTATAGTCCTATCATAAAACCTAGCGAATGTGGAGGATGTACCGCTCCAGCCCGCAGTCTTGCGGATTGTGTCTATGCTGAGCCCTAATTTGCGCGCGCGCGACGTGCTAGCGTGTCGCGTGCTGTGTGCGCTGAACATCGATATGTCTACTCCACATTCTCCCATCGTCGATTTTATCCACCGACTAATTGTTTGCGAACTGACAATCCCATGAGGCTTCCTATAGCTAACAAAGAGGTAATGATTATTACCTCTCAGTGATCTCGTTCTTTCGAGATAAGCCAGTAAGACGTTTGCTGGGCAAATCTCAGGCCTCTGCCTGAAAAATGGCAGATATAAAGTTGGTTGATTATGACCAACTCTCGATGTTTTGATTAGGTCCGGAATTTTAACGATTATCTGAGCATCGGTTTCTTGTACATTACGAATGTCAATTTTTGATAGCGTTTGCACTCGGTGAGCTGTTGTTAGAGCCAATAGAATGGCACATTTTTTAGTTAATTGCTCCAAGGATAATTCCCCGTTTGGGTACTTCTGAGCCAGTTTATTTAGAACAAGAGATGTATCCCAAGTAACATCGTATTTAGGGGTAGGGGGTTTCAGACGAAACACACCCTTAAAAAATCGTTTAATCCTTTCATCATTAATTACATGAGATCCAATCAATAATGATAATGCTGACCTACAGATATTGAGAGATCCGTACTTAGCTCCTGAATTGAATTTAAAGGTAAGGAACGAGAGAACGGAGGAAATAGACGCTTCATAAAAATTTAAAGAGTTTTCTCTACTATAGCTGAACCAACTTCTAAGACAGACGTCGTACTGTTTTATGGAGTTAGGGGACAAAGACGCCAGCATGATGTCTACGGAGTCTGCGGGAACGTCTCGTTGCAGTAGCGCCGCCCGCAGAGCACCCCGGCAACCAGGGTAAGGCTCGACAGGATGTTCCCCCGGCTAGAATGAGAGACGATAACGTTTTCACTGGGGCTGAAAGTTATAGTATCGCTAGCTAACAAACGCAGGAAAACAGGAAACCAAGGTTGTGCTTCCCATAAGGGAACGACCACTATTCCTGTGGCTCTATTAACTATGATTTTCCTTAAAGTTTTCAAAATTACAGAAATAGGAGGAAAAGCATAAAAGAAGAACTCGGACCAATCCAGAGTGAAAGCATTTATTGCATAAGCGTCGGGGTCTTTGTGCCATGAGACGTATTTAGCACATTTTTTATTTATTCGACTAGCGAATAGGTCTACTTGAGGCTGTCCAAAAGTCGAAGTTAGTTTCTGGAAAGCAGAGTTCAACAGTTCCCACTCGATGTCTGGGTGGATACGTCTCGATGCAGCGTCTGCCATCGAGTTATCCTCTGATCGGATGTAAGACGCGAAAAGAAAAATTTTTCTTACTTCGCACCACTGCCAGATGTTTTTGGTAATTTCTGTGAGGTGGGGAAACTGTACACCTCCCATCCTATTGATATATGAGACTGCTGTTGAATTGTCAATTCTGATAAGTATCTGGCAATTACAATATTTTTTTGTAAAAATCTTGACGGCTATAAAAGCAGCAAGCAGTTCCAGGTAATTAATATGTTTTTTGCGTTCTTCATTGGACCACTGCCCACTGGCTGTTTCGTCACCGCATGCTGCTCCCCACCCCGTCGTTGAGGCGTCAGAAAATATTTCAATTTCGTATTTGTCTTCTAAAATTCTGTGCACTGAATTTTCAATGGCATTAATCCACCATCGTAGGTCATTTTGTAAATAAATTGGAACATTCATATACTTTTCATAATTATCATCATGAACTAAATTTAAATATTTACATCTTTCTAAATCTTTTGTATGCAGCCATCCGTATTCAACAGCCGGACAGGCGGAGACAAGTAATCCAATGAGCTGTGCAAATTGTCTTACTTTACAAGTTTTAATTCGAATAAATTCTAACAATTCCTTTTTTATGCGTTTTCTTTTTTCTATAGGCAATGAAACTTCGAATCTATTAGAGTCGAGAATGTATCCTAAATATTGACATCGTGTTGATGGTCTGAGTACACTCTTTTCCTCATTAATTATGAAGCCTAGAGAACATAGCAGCTCTTTAGTAATTTTAATATTGTTAATGCATTCCTCGTAAGAGTAGCCTATTAAGTTCATGTCATCGAGGTAAATTGTCGACATGAATCCGCCAGCCCTTAAAAGTTTAACTATAGGTTTTGTCACTTTTGTAAATACAGCAGGTGCAGTGCACAAGCCGAAAGCTAGGACACAGAACTCATATAATTTGTCATCCCATTCAAATCTTAGATATTTCCTGCTTTCCGGGTGAACTTTAATAAGATGATATGCATCTTTTATATCTATTGTAGCCATATAACAGTTTCGAGACATTAATTTTAAGGTTGTACGAAAGTCTTCGATCTTGAAGTGTGAAGTGTCTATAAATTTATTTAGGTTTTTCAAATTGAGGATAAACCTCATTTTACCATTAGCTTTGGGACGTAAGAATACATTTGAAATGAATTGGTCTTTGCATGGTGTACAAAGAGATATGGCTCCATATGACTCTAGAATCTGAATAGAATCGGATATTAGGGATTTGTCCAAGTCTGAATATTTATGTCTCGGGGGTGGACATAGCTGTTTTACAGGTCTTGAAAATATTATTTTGTAGCCTATTTTTATCCACGATAGTATCGTGCGATCTTTAGTGATAATAGACCAGGATTTATAAAAATGCGAAAGTTGACCTGCGTATTTTACCTGGTTTAGTACCGCTTGCGCGCGAACCTCGGCGGCGGCGGCGGCGGCTTGCGCGACGAGTAGCCGCGCGTGTTCCGCGGCTCCGCTGGCGGCGGCGGCGGCGGCAGTGGCACTGCTGCTCGCGCTGACGTTATTGTTGATGCAGGCCCGCCTCTGCGGCCCATCGCTGGTGGCCTGCGACCCGCGACTGGGATTCTCCAGTTTTTTGTCGGCGGTTTCAACTGGGTTTTCAGTTCCAATCCCGATTTTGTGATAGCTTTAGCTGCTTTTAAAGATTCTGTGAGATTTTCTCCAAATAAGGACTTGTCAATCTTAGTGTTGAGCAAAGGTTCTTTCATTTCCTTGTTTAGGGATAAAACAGCGAGGTTTCTGCGTGACACAGAATCATTGTGTTGTGTATCGCATATGAGACGAGCTGTGTCCATAAGCCGTTTTATTTGCACATTGTCTTTATCTTTGGCATCCAGAGCATGTGAAATTGCTTCTCCAATACAGGAAATAGCTACAGCGAC
>CAWVOY010000208.1:82500-110749 GCA_963931895.1 Eupithecia pulchellata | reverse complement strand
AACCTAACTAACCTAACCTAACCAACCTAACCTAACCTAACCTAACCTAACCTAACCTAACCTAACCTAACCTAACCTAACCTAACCTAACCTAACCTAACCTAACCTAACCTAACCTAACCTAACCTAACCTAACCTAACCTAACTAACCTAACCTAACCTAACCTAACCTAACCTAACCTAACCTAACCTAACCTAACCTAACCTAACCTAACCTAACCTAACCTAACCTAACCTAACCTAACCTAACCTAACCTAACCTAACCTAACCTAACCTAACCTAACCTAACCTAACCTAACCTAACCTAACCTAACCTAACCTAACCTAACCTAACCTAACCTAACCTAACCTAACCTAACCTAACCTAACCTAACCTAACCTAACCTAACCTAACCTAACCTAACCTAACCTAACCTAACCTAACCTAACTAACCTAACCTAACCTAACCTAACCTAACCTAACCTAACCTAACCTAACCTAACCTAACCTAACCTAACCTAACCTAACCTAACCTAACCTAACCTAACCTAACCTAACCTAACCTAACCTAACCTAACCTAACCTAACCTAACCTAACCTAACCTAACTAACCTAACCTAACCTAACCTAACCTAACCTAACCTAACCTAACCTAACTAACCTAACCTAACCTAACCTAACCTAACCTAACCTAACCTAACCTAACCTAACCTAACCTAACCTAACCTAACCTAACCTAACCTAACCTAACCTAACCTAACCTAACCTAACCTAACCTAACCTAACCTAACCTAACCTAACCTAACCTAACCTAACTAACCTAACCTAACCTAACCTAACCTAACCTAACCTAACCTAACCTAACCTAACCTAACCTAACCTAACCTAACCTAACCTAACCTAACCTAACCTAACCTAACCTAACCTAACCTAACTAACCTAACCTAACCTAACCTAACCTAACCTAACTAACCTAACCTAACCTAACCTAACCTAACCTAACCTAACCTAACCTAACCTAACCTAACCTAACCTAACCTAACCTAACCTAACCTAACCTAACCTAACCTAACCTAACCTAACCTAACCTAACCTAACCTAACCTAACCTAACCTAACCTAACCTAACCTAACCTAACCTAACCTAACCTAACCTAACCTAACCTAACCTAACCTAACCTAACCTAACCTAACCTAACCTAACCTAACCTAACCTAACCTAACCTAACCTAACCTAACCTAACCTAACCTAACCTAACCTAACCTAACCTAACCTAACCTAACCTAACCTAACCTAACCTAACCTAACCTAACCTAACCTAACCTAACCTAACCTAACCTAACCTAACCTAACTAACCTAACCTAACCTAACCTAACCTAACCTAACCTAACCTAACCTAACCTAACCTAACCTAACCTAACCTAACCTAACCTAACCTAACCTAACCTAACCTAACCTAACCTAACCTAACCTAACCTAACCTAACCTAACCTAACCTAACCTAACCTAACCTAACCTAACCTAACCTAACCTAACCTAACCTAACCTAACCTAACCTAACCTAACCTAACCTAACCTAACCTAACCTAACCTAACCTAACCTAACCTAACCTAACCTAACCTAACCTAACCTAACCTAACCTAACCTAACCTAACCTAACCTAACCTAACCTAACCTAACCTAACCTAACCTAACCTAACCTAACCTAACCTAACCTAACCTAACCTAACCTAACCTAACCTAACCTAACCTAACCTAACCTAACCTAACCTAACCTAACCTAACCTAACCTAACCTAACCTAACCTAACCTAACCTAACCTAACCTAACCTAACCTAACCTAACCTAACCTAACCTAACCTAACCTAACCTAACCTAACCTAACCTAACCTAACCTAACCTAACCTAACCTAACCTAACCTAACCTAACCTAACCTAACTAACTAACCTAACCTAACCTAACCTAACCTAACCTAACCTAACCTAACCTAACCTAACCTAACTAACCTAACCTAACCTAACCTAACCTAACCTAACCTAACCTAACCTAACCTAACCTAACCTAACCTAACCTAACCTAACCTAACCTAACCTAACCTAACCTAACCTAACCTAACCTAACCTAACCTAACCTAACCTAACCTAACCTACCTAACCTAACCTAACCTAACCTAACCTAACCTAACCTAACCTAACCTAACCTAACCTAACCTAACCTAACCTAACCTAACCTAACCTAACCTAACCTAACCTAACCTAACCTAACCTAACCTAACCTAACCTAACCTAACCTAACCTAACCTAACCTAACCTAACCTAACCTAACCTAACCTAACCTAACCTAACCTAACCTAACCTAACCTAACCTAACCTAACCTAACCTAACCTAACCTAACCTAACCTAACCTAACCTAACCTAACCTAACCTAACCTAACCTAACCTAACCTAACCTAACCTAACCTAACCTAACCTAACCTAACCTAACCTAACCTAACCTAACCTAACCTAACCTAACCTAACCTAACCTAACCTAACCTAACCTAACCTAACCTAACCTAACCTAACCTAACCTAACCTAACCTAACCTAACCTAACCTAACCTAACCTAACCTAACCTAACCTAACCTAACCTAACCTAACCTAACCTAACCTAACCTAACCTAACCTAACCTAACCTAACCTAACCTAACCTAACCTAACCTAACCTAACCTAACCTAACCTAACCTAACCTAACCTAACCTAACCTAACTAACCTAACCTAACCTAACCTAACCTAACCTAACCTAACCTAACCTAACCTAACCTAACCTAACCTAACCTAACCTAACCTAACCTAACCTAACCTAACCTAACCTAACCTAACCTAACCTAACCTAACCTAACCTAACCTAACCTAACCTAACCTAACCTAACCTAACCTAACCTAACCTAACCTAACCTAACCTAACCTAACCTAACCTAACCTAACCTAACCTAACTAACCTAACCTAACCTAACCTAACCTAACCTAACCTAACCTAACCTAACCTAACCTAACCTAACCTAACCTAACCTAACCTAACCTAACCTAACCTAACCTAACCTAACCTAACTAACCTAACCTAACCTAACCTAACCTAACCTAACCTAACCTAACCTAACCTAACCTAACCTAACCTAACCTAACCTAACCTAACTAACCTAACCTAACCTAACCTAACCTAACCTAACCTAACCTAACCTAACCTAACCTAACCTAAC
Source organism: Eupithecia pulchellata (assembly GCA_963931895.1). Lineage (NCBI taxonomy): Eukaryota > Metazoa > Arthropoda > Insecta > Lepidoptera > Geometridae > Eupithecia > Eupithecia pulchellata. The sequence continues at coordinate 107,524 of CAWVOY010000208.1, read as the reverse complement.
CTAACCTAACCTAACCTAACCTAACCTAACCTAACCTAACCTAACCTAACCTAACCTAACCTAACCTAACCTAACCTAACCTAACCTAACCTAACCTAACCTAACCTAACCTAACCTAACCTAACCTAACCTAACCTAACCTAACCTAACCTAACCTAACCTAACCTAACCTAACCTAACCTAACCTAACCTAACCTAACCTACCTAACCTAACCTAACCTAACCTAACCTAACCTAACCTAACCTAACCTAACCTAACCTAACCTAACCTAACCTAACCTAACCTAACCTAACCTAACCTAACCTAACCTAACCTAACCTAACCTAACCTAACCTAACCTAACCTAACCTAACCTAACCTAACCTAACCTAACCTAACCTAACCTAACCTAACCTAACCTAACCTAACCTAACCTAACCTAACCTAACCTAACCTAACTAACCTAACCTAACCTAACCTAACCTAACCTAACCTAACCTAACCTAACCTAACCTAACCTAACCTAACCTAACCTAACCTAACCTAACCTAACCTAACCTAACCTAACCTAACCTAACTAACCTAACCTAACCTAACCTAACCTAACCTAACCTAACCTAACCTAACCTAACCTAACCTAACCTAACCTAACCTAACCTAACCTAACCTAACCTAACCTAACCTAACCTAACCTAACCTAACCTAACCTAACCTAACCTAACCTAACCTAACCTAACCTAACCTAACCTAACCTAACCTAACTAACCTAACCTAACCTAACCTAACTACCTAACCTAACCTAACCTAACCTAACCTAACCTAACCTAACCTAACCTAACCTAACCTAACCTAACCTAACCTAACTAACCTAACCTAACCTAACCTAACCTAACCTAACCTAACCTAACCTAACCTAACCTAACCTAACCTAACCTAACCTAACCTAACCTAACCTAACCTAACCTAACCTAACCTAACCTAACCTAACCTAACCTAACCTAACCTAACCTAACCTAACCTAACCTAACCTAACCTAACCTAACCTAACCTAACCTAACCTAACCTAACCTAACCTAACCTAACCTAACCTAACCTAACCTAACCTAACCTAACCTAACCTAACCTAACCTAACCTAACCTAACCTAACCTAACCTAACCTAACCTAACCTAACCTAACCTAACCTAACCTAACCTAACCTAACCTAACCTAACCTAACCTAACCTAACCTAACCTAACCTAACCTAACCTAACCTAACCTAACCTAACCTAACCTAACCTAACCTAACCTAACCTAACCTAACCTAACCTAACCTAACCTAACCTAACCTAACCTAACCTAACCTAACCTAACCTAACCTAACCTAACCTAACCTAACCTAACCTAACCTAACCTAACCTAACCTAACCTAACCTAACCTAACCTAACCTAACCTAACCTAACCTAACCTAACCTAACCTAACCTAACCTAACCTAACCTAACCTAACCTAACCTAACCTAACCTAACCTAACCTAACCTAACCTAACCTAACCTAACCTAACCTAACCTAACCTAACCTAACCTAACCTAACCTAACCTAACCTAACCTAACCTAACCTAACCTAACCTAACCTAACCTAACCTAACCTAACCTAACCTAACCTAACCTAACCTAACCTAACCTAACCTAACCTAACCTAACCTAACCTAACCTAACCTAACCTAACCTAACCTAACCTAACCTAACCTAACCTAACCTAACCTAACCTAACCTAACCTAACCTAACCTAACCTAACCTAACCTAACCTAACCTAACCTAACCTAACCTAACCTAACCTAACCTAACCTAACCTAACCTAACCTAACCTAACCTAACCTAACCTAACCTAACCTAACCTAACCTAACCTAACCTAACCTAACCTAACCTAACCTAACCTAACCTAACCTAACCTAACCTAACCTAACCTAACCTAACCTAACCTAACCTAACCTAACCTAACCTAACCTAACCTAACCTAACCTAACCTAACCTAACCTAACCTAACCTAACCTAACCTAACCTAACCTAACCTAACCTAACCTAACCTAACCTAACCTAACCTAACCTAACCTAACCTACCTAACCTAACCTAACCTAACCTAACCTAACCTAACCTAACCTAACCTAACCTAACTAACCTAACCTAACCTAACCTAACCTAACCTAACCTAACCTAACCTAACCTAACCTAACCTAACCTAACCTAACCTAACCTAACCTAACCTAACCTAACCTAACCTAACCTAACCTAACCTAACCTAACCTAACCTAACCTAACCTAACCTAACCTAACCTAACCTAACCTAACCTAACCTAACCTAACCTAACCTAACCTAACCTAACCTAACCTAACCTAACCTAACCTAACCTAACCTAACCTAACCTAACCTAACCTAACCTAACCTAACCTAACCTAACCTAACCTAACCTAACCTAACCTAACCTAACCTAACCTAACCTAACCTAACCTAACCTAACCTAACCTAACCTAACCTAACCTAACCTAACCTAACCTAACCTAACCTAACCTAACCTAACCTAACCTAACCTAACCTAACCTAACCTAACCTAACCTAACCTAACCTAACCTAACCTAACCTAACCTAACCTAACTAACCTAACCTAACCTAACCTAACCTAACCTAACCTAACCTAACCTAACCTAACCTAACCTAACCTAACCTAACCTAACCTAACCTAACCTAACCTAACCTAACCTAACCTAACCTAACCTAACCTAACCTAACCTAACCTAACCTAACCTAACCTAACCTAACCTAACCTAACCTAACCTAACCTAACCTAACCTAACCTAACCTAACCTAACCTAACCTAACCTAACCTAACCTAACCTAACCTAACCTAACCTAACCTAACCTAACCTAACCTAACTAACCTAACCTAACCTAACCTAACCTAACCTAACCTAACCTAACCTAACCTAACCTAACCTAACCTAACCTAACCTAACCTAACCTAACCTAACCTAACCTAACCTAACCTAACCTAACCTAACCTAACCTAACCTAACCTAACCTAACCTAACCTAACCTAACCTAACCTAACCTAACCTAACTAACCTAACCTAACCTAACCTAACCTAACCTAACCTAACCTAACCTAACCTAACCTAACCTAACCTAACCTAACCTAACCTAACCTAACCTAACCTAACCTAACCTAACCTAACCTAACCTAACCTAACCTAACCTAACCTAACCTAACCTAACCTAACCTAACCTAACCTAACCTAACCTAACCTAACCTAACCTAACCTAACCTAACCTAACCTAACCTAACCTAACCTAACCTAACTAACCTAACCTAACCTAACCTAACCTAACCTAACCTAACCTAACCTAACCTAACCTAACCTAACCTAACCTAACCTAACCTAACCTAACCTAACCTAACCTAACCTAACCTAACCTAACCTAACCTAACCTAACCTAACCTAACCTAACCTAACCTAACCTAACCTAACCTAACCTAACCTAACCTAACCTAACCTAACCTAACCTAACCTAACCTAACCTAACCTAACCTAACCTAACCTAACCTAACCTAACCTAACCTAACCTAACCTAACCTAACCTAACCTAACCTAACCTAACCTAACCTAACCTAACCTAACCTAACCTAACCTAACCTAACCTAACCTAACCTAACCTAACCTAACCTAACCTAACCTAACCTAACCTAACCTAACCTAACCTAACCTAACCTAACCTAACCTAACCTAACCTAACCTAACCTAACCTAACCTAACCTAACCTAACCTAACCTAACCTAACCTAACCTAACCTAACCTAACCTAACCTAACCTAACCTAACCTAACCTAACCTAACCTAACCTAACCTAACCTAACCTAACCTAACCTAACCTAACCTAACCTAACCTAACCTAACCTAACCTAACCTAACCTAACCTAACCTAACCTAACCTAACCTAACCTAACCTAACCTAACCTAACCTAACCTAACCTAACCTAACCTAACCTAACCTAACCTAACCTAACCTAACCTAACCTAACCTAACCTAACCTAACCTAACCTAACCTAACCTAACCTAACCTAACCTAACCTAACCTAACCTAACCTAACCTAACCTAACCTAACCTAACCTAACCTAACCTAACCTAACCTAACCTAACCTAACCTAACCTAACCTAACCTAACCTAACCTAACCTAACCTAACCTAACCTAACCTAACCTAACCTAACCTAACCTAACCTAACCTAACCTAACCTAACCTAACCTAACCTAACCTAACCTAACCTAACCTAACCTAACCTAACCTAACCTAACCTAACCTAACCTAACCTAACCTAACCTAACCTAACCTAACCTAACCTAACCTAACCTAACCTAACCTAACCTAACCTAACCTAACCTAACCTAACCTAACCTAACCTAACCTAACCTAACCTAACCTAACCTAACCTAACCTAACCTAACCTAACCTAACCTAACCTAACCTAACCTAACCTAACCTAACCTAACCTAACCTAACCTAACCTAACCTAACCTAACCTAACCTAACCTAACCTAACCTAACCTAACCTAACCTAACCTAACCTAACCTAACCTAACCTAACCTAACCTAACCTAACCTAACCTAACCTAACCTAACCTAACCTAACCTAACCTAACCTAACCTAACCTAACCTAACCTAACCTAACCTAACCTAACCTAACCTAACCTAACCTAACCTAACCTAACCTAACCTAACCTAACCTAACCTAACCTAACCTAACCTAACCTAACCTAACCTAACCTAACCTAACCTAACCTAACCTAACCTAACCTAACCTAACCTAACCTAACCTAACCTAACCTAACCTAACCTAACCTAACCTAACCTAACCTAACCTAACCTAACCTAACCTAACCTAACCTAACCTAACCTAACCTAACCTAACCTAACCTAACCTAACCTAACCTAACCTAACCTAACCTAACCTAACCTAACCTAACCTAACCTAACCTAACCTAACCTAACCTAACCTAACCTAACCTAACCTAACCTAACCTAACCTAACCTAACCTAACCTAACCTAACCTAACCTAACCTAACCTAACCTAACCTAACCTAACCTAACCTAACCTAACCTAACCTAACCTAACCTAACCTAACCTAACCTAACCTAACCTAACCTAACCTAACCTAACCTAACCTAACCTAACCTAACCTAACCTAACCTAACCTAACCTAACCTAACCTAACCTAACCTAACCTAACCTAACCTAACCTAACCTAACCTAACCTAACCTAACCTAACCTAACCTAACCTAACCTAACCTAACCTAACCTAACCTAACCTAACCTAACCTAACCTAACCTAACCTAACCTAACCTAACCTAACCTAACCTAACCTAACCTAACCTAACCTAACCTAACCTAACCTAACCTAACCTAACCTAACCTAACCTAACCTAACCTAACCTAACCTAACCTAACCTAACCTAACCTAACCTAACCTAACCTAACCTAACCTAACCTAACCTAACCTAACCTAACCTAACCTAACCTAACCTAACCTAACCTAACCTAACCTAACCTAACCTAACCTAACCTAACCTAACCTAACCTAACCTAACCTAACCTAACCTAACCTAACCTAACCTAACCTAACCTAACCTAACCTAACCTAACCTAACCTAACCTAACCTAACCTAACCTAACCTAACCTAACCTAACCTAACCTAACCTAACCTAACCTAACCTAACCTAACCTAACCTAACCTAACCTAACCTAACCTAACCTAACCTAACCTAACCTAACCTAACCTAACCTAACCTAACCTAACCTAACCTAACCTAACCTAACCTAACCTAACCTAACCTAACCTAACCTAACCTAACCTAACCTAACCTAACCTAACCTAACCTAACCTAACCTAACCTAACCTAACCTAACCTAACCTAACCTAACCTAACCTAACCTAACCTAACCTAACCTAACCTAACCTAACCTAACCTAACCTAACCTAACCTAACCTAACCTAACCTAACCTAACCTAACCTAACCTAACCTAACCTAACCTAACCTAACCTAACCTAACCTAACCTAACCTAACCTAACCTAACCTAACCTAACCTAACCTAACCTAACCTAACCTAACCTAACCTAACCTAACCTAACCTAACCTAACCTAACCTAACCTAACCTAACCTAACCTAACCTAACCTAACCTAACCTAACCTAACCTAACCTAACCTAACCTAACCTAACCTAACCTAACCTAACCTAACCTAACCTAACCTAACCTAACCTAACCTAACCTAACCTAACCTAACCTAACCTAACCTAACCTAACCTAACCTAACCTAACCTAACCTAACCTAACCTAACCTAACCTAACCTAACCTAACCTAACCTAACCTAACCTAACCTAACCTAACCTAACCTAACCTAACCTAACCTAACCTAACCTAACCTAACCTAACCTAACCTAACCTAACCTAACCTAACCTAACCTAACCTAACCTAACCTAACCTAACCTAACCTAACCTAACCTAACCTAACCTAACCTAACCTAACCTAACCTAACCTAACCTAACCTAACCTAACCTAACCTAACCTAACCTAACCTAACCTAACCTAACCTAACCTAACCTAACCTAACCTAACCTAACCTAACCTAACCTAACCTAACCTAACCTAACCTAACCTAACCTAACCTAACCTAACCTAACCTAACCTAACCTAACCTAACCTAACCTAACCTAACCTAACCTAACCTAACCTAACCTAACCTAACCTAACCTAACCTAACCTAACCTAACCTAACCTAACCTAACCTAACCTAACCTAACCTAACCTAACCTAACCTAACCTAACCTAACCTAACCTAACCTAACCTAACCTAACCTAACCTAACCTAACCTAACCTAACCTAACCTAACCTAACCTAACCTAACCTAACCTAACCTAACCTAACCTAACCTAACCTAACCTAACCTAACCTAACCTAACCTAACCTAACCTAACCTAACCTAACCTAACCTAACCTAACCTAACCTAACCTAACCTAACCTAACCTAACCTAACCTAACCTAACCTAACCTAACCTAACCTAACCTAACCTAACCTAACCTAACCTAACCTAACCTAACCTAACCTAACCTAACCTAACCTAACCTAACCTAACCTAACCTAACCTAACCTAACCTAACCTAACCTAACCTAACCTAACCTAACCTAACCTAACCTAACCTAACCTAACCTAACCTAACCTAACCTAACCTAACCTAACCTAACCTAACCTAACCTAACCTAACCTAACCTAACCTAACCTAACCTAACCTAACCTAACCTAACCTAACCTAACCTAACCTAACCTAACCTAACCTAACCTAACCTAACCTAACCTAACCTAACCTAACCTAACCTAACCTAACCTAACCTAACCTAACCTAACCTAACCTAACCTAACCTAACCTAACCTAACCTAACCTAACCTAACCTAACCTAACCTAACCTAACCTAACCTAACCTAACCTAACCTAACCTAACCTAACCTAACCTAACCTAACCTAACCTAACCTAACCTAACCTAACCTAACCTAACCTAACCTAACCTAACCTAACCTAACCTAACCTAACCTAACCTAACCTAACCTAACCTAACCTAACCTAACCTAACCTAACCTAACCTAACCTAACCTAACCTAACCTAACCTAACCTAACCGACCTGCTGATGGTCGCCGCCGCGGCCGACGGACTCGAGCTGGAGCGCATGCTCAACCGGGCGTTGGCGGTGATCACTCGGTGGGGCGAAGACCTGAAATTAAAATTCGCACCGGATAAAACACAGGCACTTCTCATAACCAAAAAACTCCGGTACCACACGCCAAGAATCTTTATGGCGGGCGTCCCCATAGCCTTTGGAGAGAGTCTCCGAATATTGGGATTAACTATAGACCCCATTCTTAATTTCCGAACGCATCTAGAGATAGTTACCAACAAAGCAATTGCTTTCTACAAGGTAGTCTCTAGAGCGGCACGTGCACAATGGGGTCTCAATTCCGATATTCTGAGACTCATCTATATTGCTGTGGTGGAACCTACGGTCTTATATGCGGCGAGTAGTTGGGCTGATGTCTCCAGGAGGGCTTATGCAGAAAGGATCTTAAACAGCCTCATTAGATCTTTTGCTATAAAGATAAGCAAAGCTCACCGCACAACATCTTTGGTGTCCAGTGTTCTGCTGTCGAGACTGCTGCCTCTTACATTGAGACTCAGGGAGAATGCACTTATCTACAGAGCAAAGAAAGGAGAGCCACTGACCAGTCTGCCGGGCCGTAGTATGGAGCTCAGGATAAGTCCATTCTCCTTACCTCACCCAGCGGAAAGGAGGCATGTAGGGTTTGGGCTTATCGAATCCCAGGAGGAAGCGCTGAGCCTGGGAAGCGATGAGCCCATCCTTTACACAGATGGCAGCAAGCTGGAGGATAAGGTGGGTGGCGCTGTTACCTGTTGGTCCGGGGGGCATGAGGTCCGTCACACCAGATTCCGGCTGGAGAGCTTCTGTAGTGTGTTTCAGGCAGAGCTGTGTGCAATACTGCGAGCCCTACAGTTGGTCGAAGGCAGAAGGGAGTCTGCTTTCAGCATTGCCAGCGATTCAAGGTCCAGTCTCGAGGCAGTCAGTGACCCTAACTCACTGCACCCATTGGTCGCTGCAATCAAAGAAAAAATGTCATTGCTTGCCCAAAATGGTAAAATTATTTCATTGTACTGGGTCAAGGCCCACTGTGGTATTGAGGGTAACGAGAGGGCCGACGAGTTGGCAAAGCAGGCTGCCCTAGGGGATCGAAGACAGCCATTCTATGATAGGTTCCCTCTATCCTATGCCAAGGGTCTGGCAAGGGCCGGTAGCATCGAAGAGTGGCAACATGCATATGACTTATCCCAAACAGGCTCCACAACAAAATTATTTTTTAAAAGCGTATCTCTGGCCTATAAAACGCTAAGAAACGTTAGTCTAGATAATTTTTACACTCAAATTTTTACTGGCCATGGCGGCTTTAATTCATATTTATTTAGGTTTAGTTTAGCACTTTCTCCATTGTGCTCTTGCGGTGACGATGCCAACCAATCTGTAAAGCATCTTTTGCTAGAATGTAGTAGGTTTGGATTGTTCAGGCACGACTGCGAGAGTGCAATGGACATCGACATAAATGTTGATAATTTAGAACTTATAATTAGTGACAATACTTACAGACCTATCTTTCTGCTGTTTGCAAAGAACATTCTACGCATAATCGGCAGAGAGAACGGTTCTATTGTTGAAAATAATTAGCACTCACCATGTTTGATATTGTCACTATGAAAGTCTCACCCTAATTTATTTATTCCACATACAGGCACAAATTAATAATTGTCTTGGTATATTTTTATTTGTAACGTTTGTTTGTTTTGTTTTGGTATTGAGAGTCTCTAGCGTGTGTCTTCTTCTTCTTTTGAAAGGTGCTCGACCCGACTTTGACTTGACTTGGCTCTCGGTTGCAACCAACGCCCTGTCACCCTCTCCTTTATGTCAGCCTGGCTTGTCGTCGTGGATTTGGGCCGTGACTCAAAGACTTACTTATTTTGACAGCTGTATGTTCGGTCACTTACTGTTATTATTTGATTTATTTTATTTAGTGCACTATAAAGAACAAACATTTAAAATGTTTGGGGTTCAACCTATACGGGAGCTAGTTAGCTGTAGCGTGTCATGATTTCTCTAGTCCATTTTGTTGAGTCGGAATCTCTGTGAAGTCTACAAAAACTTGGAAATGCCTTATTAACGTAGCGTATTCCTCCGGCGCGCCGGAGGAATACGTTACCGCGGCCCCGGCGCCGCGGTCAGACGTTGGTGGTTGTGTCGTTCAGACACTAACGCCACGCCGCGGCGCGGGACGATTGCGCGCCGCCCGCCGCCGGCGCCGCACCGAGATGTTCGCGGTATTGCATCACAGAACTACTTACAATAGAAATATATTTAATAATACATTTACTTATGTACCTATTTATTTTACTATATTATGCACCTATAATATGTAAGTATGTTGGCCCAACTAGTGGCTGCTTATGGCTGGCTGTTGTTCTCAATTTATACCCAATATGGAAGTCAATATGGAAGTTATTTGATTATGGTTCTATTTTTATTTATTGATTGATTTATCGATTTATTATTTACCGTTACTGTATCAAATGCTGGACTTTGATTCATTTAAGGAATCTTGAATTTTTATTCTTATCAATTTAAATTATTCTATTTATACAACTTTAATTTAACTAATTTTGGTCTGTCATTTTATAAACACCTAATTATAGACACTCTACTAATTATATTTACAATTCGATTTTAATTTTGATTTTGATTTTAATTTTAATTTTGATTATACTTTAATTTAATTTTGATTTTGATTTTAATTTTAATTTTGATTTTAATTTTAATTTTAATTTTAATTTTAATTTTAATTTTAATTTTAATTTTAATTTTAATTTTAATTTTAATTTTAATTTTAATTTTAATTTTAATTTTAATTTTAATTTTAATTTTAATTTTAATTTTAATTTTAATTTTAATTTTAATTTTAATTTTAATTTTAATTTTAATTTTAATTTTAATTTTAATTTTAATTTTAATTTTAATTTTAATTTTAATTTTAATTTTAATTTTAATTTTAATTTTGATTTTAATTTTAATTTTAATTTTGATTTTGATTTTGATTTTGATTTTAATTCTGATTTTGATTTTGATTTTAATTTTGATTTTGATTTTGATTTTGATTTTAATTTTAATTTTAATTATGATTTTAATTTTGATTTTAATTTTGAATTTGAATTAAATTTTGATTTTGATTTTAATTTTAATTTTGATTTTAATCTTGATTTTGGTTTTGATTTTAATTTTGATTTTGATCTTAATTTGTTAATTTTAATAATAATTTTACTTAATATTTTAATAATGAAATTTAAGATGTATGTATATAAGACAAGAATAAACAAATAGAATCTAAATTTAATCAAAATCAAAATAAGGTTTTAAGTCTGAATTGGCCATTATTTTCTGCGATAAAGGCCAATTGTACTTATATAAATCTGATTGGCTTTATACAGCATTTTTTTTTTTTTTTTTTTTTTTTTTTTTTTTTTTTTTTTTTTTTCTGTACTTAAGCTTATTGGCACTCTTTGATTACAGATCTGGGTAATTAATTGAATGTGCCATTGCTCGACTGTAATAATAATTAATAAGTAATAATAATTAATAATGTACCCATGCTATTCCATAGAAATTAATAACAATCTCCAAACTGTCGTCTTTAAAACTCTTTATGTAATGTACTTTTTATGTAATCGATATATCTAATGTATATAAGTAAAGTTATCCCTTACTTAGAGTTTAGTATAAAGGTATTATGCTCTGAGGATTATAATAATAATAATCTCTTCAGATGCAATTCCTACGTTGCTATTATTATGTTAGTAATTATTGTTGTGTTAATTTACGTTTAAGGAATCATGTGTATAATCGGGAAAGAAAATATATATGTATAATAGAAAATAGAAGAAAATATAATATATGTGTAATAAACAAAATAATAATGAGAATTAAAAAAAAAAAAAAAAAAAAAAAATAAAGTGAAAAGAAAAGTAAAACAAAATAAAAAATAATAATGATAAAACGAACAAAAAAAAAAAAAAAAAAAAATATCTAATAACACAAAAAAAAAGGAAATAAATATATATAAAAACAAAAAAAAAAAATAAATAAATAATAATAATAGAGAATAAAAATAATAGAGAATAAAATAAATAAATAATAATAATAGAGGGGGATATTTTCAGGGATATTTTTCAAAGTCTATGTATTAATGTATGTAGTATGTATATATGTATCATAATTCGTACTGTTAATAATGATGTTGCATTTAATAGCAACAGGTTCACACAGTTTTAAAAATTAACAGCAGACTAGCGCACTCTCTTTTCCTATGAAAAGAAGAGTCAACTAGTTTGCAACAAAAAAAAAAAAAAAAAAAAAAAAAAAAAACCTAACCTAACCTAACCTAACCTAACCTAACCTAACCTAACCTAACCTAACCTAACCTAACCTAACCTAACCTAACCTAACCTAACCTAACCTAACCTAACCTAACCTAACCTAACCTAACCTAACCTAACCTAACCTAACCTAACCTAACCTAACCTAACCTAACCTAACCTAACCTAACCTAACCTAACCTAACCTAACCTAACCTAACCTAACCTAACCTAACCTAACCTAACCTAACCTAACCTAACCTAACCAGTCGCGCTCCAGACGCCATCGAAAGCGCCACGAAAATAAGACGCTCCACGTTCGAAAAATCACAAAAAACAGTTTTTTAACGCGAATATACCAGTGCGATATATTAGAAGACGCGAGATCACAAGGCGCATGTGATAGTGAAAATCCCAGTGCGATTGGACCAGTGACCGCGATTTTATTCAAGAAAAAGTGATTTTTTGGTTATATTTTCAACTATAAAGTGGATTTATTCTGGATCTGCAGCGACGACATATACTTTTTATGGTGCTTTCTGAAAGGCCTTCAGGAGATCTACAATTTGGACCTTTTTGCCGATTTTTGCGTGGACGGACCGCGGAGTAATCGGCAAAAAACCGAAAACCACGTGGCCACGTGGTGGGAGACCCCAAGCTGCTGGACTTGAGCTGACACCTGGATCACGGGAACGCTGCTGAGGACATCCGGAAGGCACTTCAAGAACTCAGAAAAAATAAGAACTTTTGAAGATATTCATTTTTAAACTTTTTCGAAATTTCTAAACATTGTAACTTTTTAAAGAAATCGATGACCTATTATTTTTAATTCTGATTATTGAAGGGAAAAGGGTCCTCAACTCACCTGCAAAAATTCAGGCTCGGTTTATCGGCCAGTTTTCTTTTTATTCTAAATTTAAATTTCAAGGTTAACACGAGGTACCCTAAATACAATAGGTAGATCATAGTTTTTAAATGTTCTAGATTAGTCCATTTTAACTCAGTTATTATCCGTTTTCTGTATTAAAATTGGTCAAAAATTGTAGCCACTACCTCATTTTATGTAAAAAATTTTTGTTTTTCTTTATTTAAAAATCGGAGGTTTGACAAAATTTCTGTTTTTTCTCGCCATTGGACTTGTCTTGTAAAGACCTATCAAACAAGCCCAAACACGGGTCTTTTATTGTTAAAATTGACGAAGTTAGACAAATAGCGGCCATCTTGGCCGCCATATTGAAATTTTAAAACCCTTGTAACTTTTGATCCAGGTGTCCTATCCACCTGGGATCTTCGACATTGACATCGTCAGGACCCATTGTTCAGTGCATATTTGAAAAATACCCTCATAATTGGAGAAAAAATTTGCTAATTTTTATGTTGCAGATCTTCGGTTCTTGACTAGTACAATACACTGCAAAAAACCCTGGCTCTCTACGATCAAAATTGACCCCATAGCGAATATTTTAAAAATTCAGCCGCCATTTTGGAAGCCATCTTGAATTATTTAAAATAAGCATAACTCCGGTCCAGTTAATCGTAGAAAGCTGGGATTTTCTTTATTCACAAGGGCAGAGCCTCCTTTGTATGCTGGCATAAATAACGACTCTACATAGAGTTTCGAATTAGTTTTATTTTATTTTTTATATATTAGTATACTCTATTTAAGTTAAATCTTTATAAACTGGGTTTGTACGTAGTTCTATAGAGACATTGTATCAACTTTAACACTAACTCTACATGTAGAGTCAAAATTTTATTTATAACTTATACAAACCTTTTTATTTTCGAACGTTGACTCGTTGCAATAGTCCACTGCGGCAAACCTGTAACAGAAAAATAAAAAATTATTAGTTATTAAGTATATTTAAGATTATTAGATATTTATTAGTGACAAATCGGCTTTATACACCGATCTACCAGAACAAGTGGGCCACTGACTTGTTCCCATTGAGTCGACTGTGTATGTTGTGCATAGTTTTTGTGTCGGGTTTGTTTCTGTGCTGACAACTTAAAATTCGCTATATCACAGGTCAGTCCTTTGCGTTATTTTACTGACTTAGCGAAGGAAGATGCCGTGCCCCAGAACTCCTGCGGATCCACAAACAGAGTCCCGAACGCATTTGAGGAGCTCCCCGACCTTGATCACACATGAAGGAGAGAGCCTCTCGGTGGAGCCTACAGCAGAGGACGCTGTATTTTTGGAACTGCTTGAGGCCTCACATGCGATCTCAGAGGCCTCTACCACAGCAGGACAGGGAGAGGAAACAAAAGACCCAGGACCCTCAAATCTAAATAAGACTGTAGACCTGCGTAGGGGCTTGGCTGCACCTACTAAGACGATCACCTCCACCCCAGCGGTCCCTTTGGTCTCGAAACCGAGAACGTTACCACTGGAGGGCAATGTTGCTGAGTTAGTGCGACGACACTCGCTAGAAGCACCAAGGAGCCCGCCAAGGAGAGTGGACAAACTGACTGAGGGCCGAAACATTCTCAGACACCTGAAGACGACGCTGAAACTTTCACGCAACACAAAAAAGGAAATAGTCGACAAGGTTTTCGAATCCGCAGATAAGCTGTATGCCCTGATGAAGGAGATGGATGGTATGATGAAAAATTCAAGTAAGGAGATGAAAGCAAGCCTTGTACAGAATAAGAATGGAAAGAAACAGGACAAGCAAGAAGATAATACCACAAAAGAAGAAACAGCGAGAGAAGATAGTGAGAACAAATTACTAAAAAAGCTAGAAGAACACTCTAAGAAGATCGATGAAAATAATGAGAAAATGGAAAGATTACAGGAAGAACTAATAAGGTATAAAGATGAACGCGATTCACGTAGCTATGCGCGTGTGGTGGCGGAACCACTAAGGGGGCACCCCCTGGTGAAACCGGCACTACACTCCATAGCAGTGACAACAGATGATGAGCAGGAAACAGGGGATCAGGTTTTAGAAAAGATAAGAAAAGCAGTAAATGCAAAAGAAGGAGGCGTGAACGTAGAAAGAGTCAGAAAAGCTAAAGGAAAGATTATAATAGGATGTAAAACGGAAAATGACAGGAATTTAGTGAAGGAGAAATTAAGGCAAACCTCACAAAACCTAAGAGTGGAAGATGTGAAGAACAAGGACCCCCTGGTTATCCTGTTGGACGTCATGAAGTACAACACAGATGCTGACATCATGACGGCCATCAGGAACCAGAATAGGGACCTTATATTGAAAGAAGAAAAGATGGAGATTGCCTATAGAAGGAAAGCTAGAAACCCACTCACACAGCACGTCGTGATGAGAGTGTCCCCGCAGTTATGGAGGAGAATGACAGATGCTGGTCACCTGCACATTGACCTTCAGAGAGTCAGAGTTGCCGACCAGTCACCTTTGGTGCAGTGCTCGCTCTGCCTTGGTTACGGCCACGGCAGGCGGTTCTGCACCGGGACGCTGGAGAAATGCAGCCACTGTGGGGGCCCGCATAAGAGGGACCAATGCGGAGACCTTCTCACCGGGATACCACCATCGTGCTGCAATTGTGTTAAGGCTGGAATAGAGAACAGGGAACACAATGCCTTCGACAGAGAATGTCCCGTCCGACGCAAATGGGAGGCCCTGGCGAGAGCTTCCATAGCATATTGCTAAGGGCACCCCACGCTCAACCAACCAGCACAAGTCGTACACCGGAGCCCAGGTCAACTTGCGGAGGATGCAGCTGGCAACGAACGAGGTGATGATCGAAGCTGACAAGCGTGGATTAGCATTTGCGTTGCTCCAGGAGCCATACGTCGGTGCCACTCATAGGGTTAGGAACTACGGAGGGGTGAGGATCTTCCAAAGCCATAGCCAAGTCGAAGGTCCTGTCAAGGCAGCTGTTGCTGTCTTTGACGACGACCTCGATGTTATCCAGTATCCTAACTATACTACAAACAATATAGTGGTAGTAAAACTGAGAACCGTGGCTTGGGAGATCGTCATCATTTCGTACTACTTCGAGCCCCACCCAGCACCGATAGAGCCATACCTGGAGCAGCTCAAAGCTATCGTAACGAGCGTTGGCACCTCGCAAGTGCTGATTGGTGGAGACGCGAACGCAAAAAGCGCCTGGTGGGGTAGCTGTGAGGTAGACAGCCGAGGAGAAGAGATGGCCGGAGCGCTGGAAGAAATGGGCCTCCAGGTACTAAATGAGGGAGATCTTCCTACCTTTGAAGTCGTCAGAGGAGGCAGGCGCTACACCAGCCACGTAGACGTGACGGCCTGCGCAACGGCGATGCTCGGTGTGGTAGAAGACTGGAGAGTTGAAGACGACATGGTAAGTTCAGACCACAATGCCATACTTTTTAAAATAAACCTGCAAAAATCGAAAGGAATGAACATTAAAAGAACAACAAGGATATTTAATACAAAAAAGGCAAACTGGGATCAGTTTCGTAAGAAACTGACCGAGTTAGCAACAAATAATAAAATAACAATAGAATCAATTACTAAATTAACATGTGAAAATGAATTAGAACAAACAGCAGTTACATTTACAGATATTATTAGGCAAATATGTATGGAAATTTTAACAAAGAAAAAACAAATAGAAAAACTGAACTTACCATGGTGGTCGGAAGAGCTCGAGGTCCTGAAAAGAAGAGTACTCACCATGAAGAGAAGAATCCGTTGCGCCGCACCGAGAAGGAGGCAAAAGGTCATTGAAGAATACCTGAAAACAAAAAAAAGAGTATGAGGAAAGGGCTGTAAAAGATGCGGTTGAAAGTTGGAAGGGGTTTTGTGAGAAACAGGAGCGGGAAGGAATGTGGGAGGGTATATATAGGGTTATAAAATGTACAGAGAAACGTCAAGAAGACTTACCTTTAAAAGTAAACGGGATATGTCTGAGCCAAAAGGAGTCAGCGGAATTGCTGGCTGAGGTCTTTTACCCGGAGGATAAGGAGAGCGAAGATAACGAGGAACATCGACGGCTTAGAGATCTTGCTGGTAAAGTAAACGTGTCGGAGCATGATGAGCAACATGATCCACCGTTTACCTTCATGGAACTTAAAGCAGCCGTCGATAGCTTCAACCCGAAGAAAGCTCCTGGTTCAGACGGACTAACGGCTGACATCTGTAAGCAAGCTATAGACTCCAATCCAGGACTATTCCTAGCACTGGCAAACAAATGCCTCGAACTAGGCTTCTTCCCGAAGATCTGGAAGGAGGCAACTGTGATAGTGCTGAGAAAACCAGCAAAAGAAGACTACACAGCTGCCAAAGCCTACAGACCAATCGGACTGTTACCAGTGATGGGAAAGGTCCTGGAGAAGATGATCGTCGCAAGACTTAAGTGGCACCTCGTACCGGGCATCAGCCAATGTCAATACGGATTTATGCCCCAGAAGAGCACTGAAGACGCCCTCTATGCTCTCACAAATCACATCAGGGATAAAATCAGAGAGAAGAAAATGGTGGTGCTGGTATCCCTAGACATAGAGGGGGCGTTCGATAATGCCTGGTGGCCCGCTATAAGAGTCCGTTTGGCGCAGGCTAAATGCCCGAAAAATTTAAGACGAGTGATAGACTCATACCTGAAAGACAGGGGGGTGAGAGTGAGGTACGCAGGAGAGGAAGTTTACAGGAAATCAACAAAAGGCTGTATCCAGGGATCAATTGGCGGCCCAATACTCTGGAACCTCCTTCTCAACCCCCTGCTTACAGGGTTGCAAGATCGTGGGGAATATTGCCAGGCGTTCGCAGACGATGTAGCCTTGGTGTTCCATGGTGATTCCGCGGTGGAGATCCAGGGTCGTGCGAATGCCGCTCTCGAGTATGTAAGAGTGTGGGGTGTCAGAAATAAGCTGAAATTCGCGCCTCATAAAACTTGCGCAATATTGTTGACGAACAAGCTGAAGTATGACACTCCACACTTGACCATGGGCGGGATCGGCATAAGCATGTCCAGGGAAGTGAAAATCCTGGGGCTCGTGATAGATGATAAACTGACGTTCAACAGCCACGTTGCAAGCACTTGCAAAAAGGCGCTGAACGTCTATAAGCAACTGTCACGAGCAGCCAGGACAAGCTGGGGGCTCCACCCCGAAATCATCCGGACCATATACACTGCCTGTGTCGAGCCAGTGGTGCTATACGCAGCTAGTGTATGGGGTCCTGCTGCTGGGAAACTTTGCGTGCAGAGGCAGCTGAATGCAGTCCAGAGAGGCTTCGCTCAGCGCCTCTGCAAAGCTTACAGAACTGTCTCTCTGAACGCTGCCCTCGCACTGGCTGGGCTACTCCCTCTCGACCTCCGAATTAAGGAGGCTGCTGCCCTTTATGAGGCAAAGAAGGGGTTATCCCGGCCTGCGAGGGTGGCGGACAGAGAGATAGAGCAGATGACACCTTACAGAAACTTACCACATCCAGCTGAGAGAGTAGAACTGCATTTCCATAACCTGGACACCGATGAAGAACTGAGTCAGTACAACTGCCAAGCAGTAAGAATTTTCACGGACGGCAGCAAGATTGACGGGGGTGTGGGTGCGGCTCTCTCCATATGGAATGAGACCGTAGAGACTGGAACCCGGAAATTGAAGCTGCCGTCTTACTGCACAGTGTACCAGGCGGAAATGCTGGCAATACTCGAGGCAACTCGCAAGATCTTGGAAATCCCCGGGAGTAGCTACGGGATCTACAGCGATTCAAGATCGTCTCTGGAGACTATAACGAATCATTTCGCTGTACATCCCTTAGCTACTAAGATCCGGAGAAATCTTGCCGAATGCAGATCCATGAACAAAGAGGTAGTCCTGTTCTGGATTAAAGCTCATGCTGGATTCGAAGGCAACGAACGTGCGGACGCGCTGGCAAAAGAGGCTGCCACAAAGTTGAAGTCTAGACCGACCTATGATGAGTGCCCAGTTTCATTTGTCAGGAGGCTGATTCGTGAGGAGACGCTGGAGAAATGGAACAAGAGGTACAAGGAAGGGGACACAGCGGCTGTCACAAAAGTCTTTTTGCCGGATGTCAAGTCAGCCTTTAGAATAACTCGGAAGATGGGACCGGCAGAGGGTATTGTAACTCAGGTGATGACGGGGCACGGTGGATTCTCCGAGTACTTACATCGATTTAAGTGCAAGGAGAGTCCATCGTGCCTCTGCGATCCAGATTCTGAAGAATCTATCCTGCACGTTCTGCTGTACTGCCCGGTACACAGTTATCTAAGGCATGACCTTATACAGCAGTTGAACAACAAACTGTCCACGGATAATCTGCAGGTAATTATGGAGAACGACGCGGAACGCAGTATCTTCCTTCGATATTGTAAGGAAGTAGCAAATATTGTAATAAACAGAAACAAACTCGATAGATAATAACTGTTCGCACCATATATTGAGTATATGTCTGTGCAACAATTAACTTAAATTAGGTGTACCATAGAAGATGTAAAAGAAGCGTTAAAATGTAATAGTATGTATAATTATGAAACAGATGTTATGTATAAAATAGTTGTGTTGTAAGCTAGAAATAAGATTGAACAATGTAAAACTTTTGTAAATAATAAAGATACCCCTCCTAGATAAAGACTCTGACATATGTCAGAGGTATAATGGATAGGATTTAGCAGCTTTTCGCGGGCTACCCCACCGCGGGTAGACGGTAGGCCCACTAGGTCAAAAAAAAAAAAAAAAAAAAAAAAACCTAACCTAACCTAACCTAACCTAACCTAACCTAACCTAACCTAACCTAACCTAACCTAACCTAACCTAACCTAACCTAACCTAACCTAACCTAACCTAACCTAACCTAACCTAACCTAACCTAACCTAACCTAACCTAACCTAACCTAACCGATCAGTCTACAGCCAGCCACTCCCGGGAGCGGCAGGGCACTTCGCTCCAGTACAGTCTGTACTGTTCGTGCAAAGTGTGTAAACCACCTCGACACATTGTCAGTTTGTATAGTCGGATCATTTTGTACAGTTCAGTCTGTTTGTTCAAACTGTTTGGTTAAACCATCCTGCACCAATCGTACTTCCATAGGATTACATCGTCCAATTCGAAGAAGGCGTCCCATAACCGTTCTCCTGCCGGTCACCACCAGAAGCAGCAGGGCACTTCGCTCGAGTACAGTTTGTACCTTTCGTGCAAAGCTCTTGGATCACTTTGTACGGTTCGGTGATTTTGGTCAAGACCATCCCGTACAAGCTTCCAAAGGATTACATCGACCAACTAGAAGAAAGAGTACCAAAACTGGTATCCAGCCCGCCACCTTCGGAAGAATCAGGACACTTCGCTCGAATACAGTTTGTACAATTTGCACCTTAAGTGTAGAGTTTGAAAACCACTCGCGTCAATCTGTACCGTTGGATCACTTTGTACACTTTGTATAGTTTGGTGTTTTCGGTGTTACTGGTGAAAAGTCGGCACAATTCGAACTTCAAAAGGATTACAGTGTCTGTTCATACTGTTTATATTGTTCTCATCTCATTTATCAAGTGCCAAGTGTTCGAAGTGTCCGATCCACTTAGACTGTACAGTTTGTACAGTTTGTACACCATCGATTCCCCCGCCTTCAATGAGGTAATCCCTGACCCTGCCATAATGCGCGTCGAACGTTCGCCACTGGGTGAGCCATCTCAGCTGCCTTCCACAGAGCCTCCAGAGCCTTCAGTAGGGACCTCACAAGACTCTGTTCTTCAACCCAATACCGAATGCTGTAGCCAGGACAACCAAAGAAGCTATGGCGCCGCATTTACTGGCCAAATCACCAGCCAAGCGGAGAAAATTAAGACTCTTCTAAGAGAGGGAAAGAGTCTTACAAAGAATAATAAAGAACAGATACTCAAGATATGCGACAGCATTATCTCATCGTCGCACGCGTTTTCCAACATTCACCATGAAAGTTACGCAGTTGAACTCCCAGAAACGACCAAACAGGACTCTCTCAAGGAGACACTGGAAACTGAGCTCAGAGACATCAAGAAACCCCCCCCCCCCCCCCCCCCCTCCCCCCCCCCCCCCCCCCCCCCACCCCCCCCCCCCCCCCCCCCCCCCCCCCCCCCCCCCCCCCGCAGTATTGCAGTCCATTATAAGACCCCTGCCTACAGACCGGCCATCATCATCACCCCAAAAGGCGAAGCTACAAGAACCAAGCAAGACACAATCGACGCGTTCAGGAGAAGCATCAGCTTCAGGAGCTCATCCTATGCACCTGCGCGGGTGCAGGCAGTTTCGAACGGGAAGCTCCGAGTTGAATTCGACAGCCAAGACCAGTGCGAAGAGACCATGAAACGCTTGGCCGACCCATCATCTCACGTAAGTGCTGAACCCGCTCGTAAACTTTGTCCAATGATTATCCTCAAAGGAATATCTAGGGATATACCTCCCGAGGATATTCCTTCAATTCTTAAGCAACAAAACTGCCCACTGGCTGAATTCATGACCAACGCTGACGATCTGCGACTTAGCTTCAAGAGAGATAACCGCAACCCATCTCTTTATAATGCGGTTTTCATGGTCCGCCCTCGCCTGTACCGCGCAATGCTTGATATGGTCCGGGTTTGTCTCGAACATCAGCGCGTGCGTGTGGAAGACTTCTGCCCTTTCATTCAGTGTCATAAATGCCTCCAATTTGGTCATATGCGTAGCAAGTGCAGTTCCAACACAAAGCCTTGTGCACACTGCGCTGGGATGGATCATGATATCGACCGATGCCCACTTAGAACCAAACCCTTTACAGCGAAATGCATTAACTGCACCACACACAACAATAAATTTAACGACAAAACCGACACTAGACACAGAGCAAACTCGGATCAATGCCCCAGGCTACGTGCCATGCGAAACAAAATTGTAAACAGGATCGACTATGGATACTAAGAATCAATTAAAAATTATTCAGTGCAATATTGACAAATCGCGTAACTGCCAACACGAGTTCGTACACTCTTTCTCCAATAGCGACCACCAAATTGCCTTGATATCGGAGCCATATACAGGTTCTGGCATCGAAGTCAAACCAATCAAAGGCATACATATTTTTCAGTTCTCAAACAAAGGCCGGGTTAAGGCTTGTATTTTCGTTAAGCCTGGTTTCGCAACCGCTTTAGGACTAACCCAATTCTCAACTCCTAATCTCTCAGTTATTCAAATAAAAACAGAAACACAGAACCTCCTCATTTCTTCCGTTTACATTGAACCTGGAGAGGATGTATCCAACACAATGGAAAGGCTTGACTTCTTCCTTAAATCAACTCAGGGAACACATTGTATTGTGGGGGGAGACTTCAATGGATGGCACAGCATATGGGGAAGTATAAACACTAACGCCCGCGGTAGGAAAATTCTAGAAATCACCGACGGTAACGATTTCTATCTTTGCAATTCAGGAACCACCCCAACATTCGAAACAACTACTCATGGTCGTCAACGAATTTCAATCATAGATCTCACCTTTGTGTCGGGTTCAATTCTTCACAGGATATCGAATTGGCGTGTTAACTTAGATTTCTGTAAGTCTTCACAGCATAACGCTATAGAATTCACACTCAATGTCAATCTCACTAGCTCTTTGCAAAATGAAAATTATTCAACATATCGTTATCAGACCACTAAAGCCTGTTGGCCGACTTTTAAAGATACCTTACACACTCACATGGTCAGTTCTGAGATTTTGGAACAAGATATCTCTCTCTTGAATGCATTAGGACTAGAGAAATTTGTTGATGACGTAACAGGTATAGTTCATATGGCCTGCAAAAGTTCTATGCGCACTAAAAGCAACAATAGCTCAAATAAGGCTCAAAAACCACCTTGGTGGTCAGAAAAGCTAGATCTTTTAAAGAAGGAGGTCATTGACATTCACCATAGGATTCACAGAGCCAAGAAACATTGTCTGCCACTCGACGACCTGCTCGAGGAACAAAAGATTAAGAAGGAATTTTATGCAAGGGAATTGCGAGACGAATCGACCGCAAACTTTCGTAATTTCTGTGAAATGCAAACTAAAGAAAACGTCTGGTCTATGACAAACAGACTGCTGAAAGAAACAAACCCCCAACGTCCACCTTCGACCTTAAAACTTGCAAACGGATACACCACTAACGAAAAAGAAACTGCCTCGGCTTTACTCAACCACTTTTACCCAGATGACCTACCAGACACAGAACCTCGGCACCATTATCTAAGAACAATCCATTCAGTGGACTCCGAAGATGACCCCCTATTTACCGAGGATGAAGTACTGGAACATCTTAAATTCATGAATCCAAAGAAAGCTCCCGGACTCGACAATCTCACTTCAGATATATGGTATCAATTTGCCCTGGCTTATCCAAAACTACTGACAGCAGTCATGAACCGATGTTTGACCCTTCAGCATTTTCCTAAGCAATGGAAAATCGCATATATAAAGATAATCCCGAAACCGGGAAAGTCCGACTACTGCGCATTAGGATCATTCCGACCAATTGGGCTCATTCCAGTACTCGGTAAACTGCTAGAGAAACTGTTTATCAAACGCGTCACATACTTATCGGCTAAAAACGGTCACTGCAATAACCAGCAATATGGATTCCGCGAGCAAACCAGTACAGTTCAGGCAATTGACAAAGCAATAAATATAATCAAGCAAGCTAAAATCAATAAGCAATTAACAGTCGCAATATCTCTTGACATTGCTGCAGCATTCGATAATGCCTGGTGGCCCGCTCTTTTTCATAGACTTCGTCAAATTAAATGCCCCAAAAATATTTACGGCCTGATTGAAGATTACGTACGTGACCGAATCATAAAATTAGATCATGCGGGAGAGCACGTCACCAAGCGGATGTCGAAAGGGTGTATTCAGGGATCTGCCTGTGGACCGGTTCTCTGGAACCTCATTCTGGATGAGTTGCTAGACATGCAGCTTCCTGCAGGATGTCATTTACAAGCTTATGCAGATGACGTCCTTCTGATTGTCACGGCTAAAAACAAAGATGAGTTAAAATCCTCTATAGACACCACCTTATCACGAATTGTAGAATGGGGCAGAAGCGTCAAACTATCTTTTGGGCCTTCAAA
Source organism: Eupithecia pulchellata (assembly GCA_963931895.1). Classification (NCBI taxonomy): domain Eukaryota; kingdom Metazoa; phylum Arthropoda; class Insecta; order Lepidoptera; family Geometridae; genus Eupithecia; species Eupithecia pulchellata. The sequence goes on along the minus strand of CAWVOY010000208.1, from coordinate 83,449 downwards.
AACTCAAGTTATTGCCTTTACACCAAGAGCAAAGAAAATCAAAATACTGATGAATGGCCAGGAGCTCTCTTATAATAAGGAAATTAAATTACTTGGAATCATAATAGACGAAAAACTTCTCTTCAAGGCACATGTGAAGTACATAACTGATAAAGCTATGAGAATCTTCAATAAACTATGTATGTACACTCGCCCGACCTATGGAGCCCATCCCGAAAACGTTCGGCTTATTTATCTTCGAGTTATTGAACCCATAGTAACATATGGCGCTGGAATATGGGGCCATATAGTGAATAAGAAATATGTCCAAAAAATCCTCCTCCGAATGCAGCGGGGGTTTGCAATTAAAGCTTTGAGAGGATTTCGCACGATATCCACCACTGCAGCTCTTGCCTTAGCCCGGTTCATGCCCTTAGATCTCAAAATACGAGAAATTCATATAACTGAAACCACAAAATTAAACGGTTTTACCGAGCACCTCCCACGCGACATTCAGCTGGAGAAACCTACACCTGTGCATGAACTACTTCACCCGTCTAAAAGAGTATCGCTCACTCCAATCCCTAACGATGATACTGCAGTACATCCGGACGACTCCATGCTAATTTTCACGGATGGTAGTAAGCAAGATGATGGTTCGGTAGGCGCGGCCTTTGTCTGTTTTGACCCCGGAGGTACCACTCCTAAAGTCACCCGCAAATTTAAACTCCACGACTGTTGCACGGTTTTTCAAGCAGAATTACTAGCCATCCTAGGCGCGTGCCAATGGGCTGAACATCGTCGTTTACCACGTACAAAAATTTTCACTGACTCACTCTCATCTATCAAAGCATTAGAAAATCGTAGCAACACCCACCCCATCGTATCGCAAATCCACCACATAATTTATAACATTTTGGTCAAAAAGTCATATCAAATTAGCATTTCATGGGTAAAAGGCCACTCTGGC
>CAWVOY010000208.1:67500-77500 GCA_963931895.1 Eupithecia pulchellata | reverse complement strand
CCTAACCTAACCTAACCTAACCTAACCTAACCTAACCTAACCTAACCTAACCTAACCTAACCTAACCTAACCTAACCTAACCTAACCTAACCTAACCTAACCTAACCTAACCTAACCTAACCTAACCTAACCTAACCTAACCTAACCTAACCTAACCTAACCTAACCTAACCTAACCTAACCTAACCTAACCTAACCTAACCTAACCTAACCTAACCTAACCTAACCTAACCTAACCTAACCTAACCTAACCTAACCTAACCTAACCTAACCTAACCTAACCTAACCTAACCTAACCTAACCTAACCTAACCTAACCTAACCTAACCTAACCTAACCTAACCTAACCTAACCTAACCTAACCTAACCTAACCTAACCTAACCTAACCTAACCTAACCTAACCTAACCTAACCTAACCTAACCTAACCTAACCTAACCTAACCTAACCTAACCTAACCTAACCTAACCTAACCTAACCTAACCTAACCTAACCTAACCTAACCTAACCTAACCTAACCTAACCTAACCTAACCTAACCTAACCTAACCTAACCTAACCTAACCTAACCTAACCTAACCTAACCTAACCTAACCTAACCTAACCTAACCTAACCTAACCTAACCTAACCTAACCTAACCTAACCTAACCTAACCTAACCTAACCTAACCTAACCTAACCTAACCTAACCTAACCTAACCTAACCTAACCTAACCTAACCTAACCTAACCTAACCTAACCTAACCTAACCTAACCTAACCTAACCTAACCTAACCTAACCTAACCTAACCTAACCTAACCTAACCTAACCTAACCTAACCTAACCTAACCTAACCTAACCTAACCTAACCTAACCTAACCTAACCTAACCTAACCTAACCTAACCTAACCTAACCTAACCTAACCTAACCTAACCTAACCTAACCTAACCTAACCTAACCTAACCTAACCTAACCTAACCTAACCTAACCTAACCTAACCTAACCTAACCTAACCTAACCTAACCTAACCTAACCTAACCTAACCTAACCTAACCTAACCTAACCTAACCTAACCTAACCTAACCTAACCTAACCTAACCTAACCTAACCTAACCTAACCTAACCTAACCTAACCTAACCTAACCTAACCTAACCTAACCTAACCTAACCTAACCTAACCTAACCTAACCTAACCTAACCTAACCTAACCTAACCTAACCTAACCTAACCTAACCTAACCTAACCTAACCTAACCTAACCTAACCTAACCTAACCTAACCTAACCTAACCTAACCTAACCTAACCTAACCTAACCTAACCTAACCTAACCTAACCTAACCTAACCTAACCTAACCTAACCTAACCTAACCTAACCTAACCTAACCTAACCTAACCTAACCTAACCTAACCTAACCTAACCTAACCTAACCTAACCTAACCTAACCTAACCTAACCTAACCTAACCTAACCTAACCTAACCTAACCTAACCTAACCTAACCTAACCTAACCTAACCTAACCTAACCTAACCTAACCTAACCTAACCTAACCTAACCTAACCTAACCTAACCTAACCTAACCTAACCTAACCTAACCTAACCTAACCTAACCTAACCTAACCTAACCTAACCTAACCTAACCTAACCTAACCTAACCTAACCTAACCTAACCTAACCTAACCTAACCTAACCTAACCTAACCTAACCTAACCTAACCTAACCTAACCTAACCTAACCTAACCTAACCTAACCTAACCTAACCTAACCTAACCTAACCTAACCTAACCGTTCATATCAACTTCTCCAACTGCAATGTTTCAAAATTAATGACCATGGGCTGCATTCAGGGGTCAGTGTGCGGCCCAACACTTTGGAATCTCCTATTAGATGATCTTCTAACTAAAAAATTCCCCAACGGCTGTTACATACAGGCTTACGCTGATGACATACTACTTATTTCCCACTCCAACAATATCAACACTTTAGAATCCCAGACTAATTGCGCTCTTAGAATGATAGCTACCTGGGGCGAAAACATCAAACTCAAATTCTCACCTAAAAAATCTCAATTCACTGCTTTCTCCATCAAATCATCCAAATGTAATATCATTCTACAAGACCAGAACATCCCTTTTACAAAACATCTCAAATACCTTGGAGTACTTATAGACAACAGACTTAAATTCACTAAACATGTACAGCACGCTCTAGAAAGAACTAAAAGACTTTTTAATAAACTTGCCGCCTTCATCAGACCCACATGGGGAGTTCACCCTGACAACATTAAGACAATTTACAATCACGTGATACAACCTATAATCTGCTATGCTGCTGGAATTTGGGCTACGCCTGCACTTAAACATAAATTCATTATCAAAGAATGCCTTTCTCTACAAAGACTTTTCGCCATCAAATGCATACAAGGCTTTAGAACTTTAAGCACTGCTGCTTCCATCTCCATTGCTCAACTCACTCCACTTCCCAACAAGATCGCAGAAGTAGGAGATGTTGAATCTTCGAAACTAACGGGAGCTCTAAAGGATATCCCAATTGAAAAACCTGCCCTCCCTAGTTCATTTTTACATCCATCCTTGAGAAAGGGAATAATCTTCAATGAAGTTCCATCTTATGCTGAATTTTCAAAAATGAATCTTCAAGACACTCACCAAGTTTTTACTGACGGTAGCAAGCATAGCGGCAAAGTAGGCGCAGCTTATGTAATCATCAACCCAAAAGGCGACAAGGCTTTCAAAAAACTAAAATTACACGACCTTTGCTCTGTCTTTCAAGCCGAAATGTACGCCATACTTCACGCCTGCCAATGGATTCTTACAAATAGACCCCCCAAAACAACAATTTTCTCTGACAGCTTATCCAGTCTCACAGAACTCAGCAATCCAAACACCAACAACAACCTTGCAGTTCAAATACACAAACTCTTGCATGACTCCTCTCACTACAACCTCCAAATCAACTTCACCTGGATAAAAGGCCACTCCAGCATCCCTGGCAATGATTTAGCTGACACCGCAGCCAAATCTGCAGCACTTCTACATAAAACCCCTGATTATTCTCATATCCCCATCAGTCAAATTAAACAAAACAACAAAATTATCTCGGCTCAATCCAGAATACACCTATTTTACACCTCCACGTACACCAAAACAATCTTTCCAAATTATGAAGATCTAATAAATTACATATCCCTCGTCAAACCCAACTTTGCGACGACTCAGCTTCTCACTAATCACGGATATCACAAAGAATATTTACACAGATTCAAAATTACTCAAGACAACCTTTGCCCATGCGACAATAAATCCATACAATCGTTATCACATCTCATTGAAACATGTCCACAATTTCAAACAACCAGAACTACGCACCTCATCGCTTCAAAGAATCTTCCCAACCCCTCTTATCCATTCAATCTTACCGAAATAACCTCCTCACCTCACACTATTGATACATTTCACTCTCATATTTTCAACATCATAACCAATCTCAAGAACTTTAATAACACATAACCACATTATTCTCATCACCCCTTCTAACCAACAAAATTTATTTCGTTCCTACCCTCTTTCCAATTACCCACAATATCACGCTTGCCTTTCCGGCATTGTGCCACTTTCATTGCCAGTGCTATAGCCATCGGTAGGGCAAGTTTGCAAACGACAACTTGCCGGCAAGTCAGTTGTTACTTGCCGCTACTTGCCTATACTTGCCGAGTTCTTAACTTGCCACCTGGCAATTTAATGCCTCTACTCTCTCTTTTATTAAGAGCTTCATCATCACATAACGCACATCCGCTACCAATAGTTCTGTACCCCTACTGGCATTATTTCCTCCACCTTTTCTTCAACCATGAACGGAAAACCAACGCAAGAAACCCCAACTATATCCCATTACGCCGCAGACTCAATGGAGTGTGATGATGATCATGAATATCCTAAGGACCTCAGTGTTCCAAAAAAAGAACAACAACAAAATAACAGCAAGAAAAGTGATGAAAACCCTGGGAAAACTCCATGCGCCTCCTCTTCCTCCCCTACCATGAACAACAACAACATCATTAATAACGAGCCCACTATGCTCCCTGTGAAACCCACCATCGGGAGGAGCTCCGTTATTGTACTAGGGACTAGCACCTCCACCACGCGAGATCACTCGGCTCCTTCCCAGCATGAGGAGGCAAACACTGAAGACACCCTTGCTGCTGCTCTCGTGAAGATCAAAGCACTCCAACTGAGGATTTTAGAGCTGGAACAGCTGTGTGAATCCCTTCGCCGTCGTGACCAGGAGCACACGCACTTCATCAATTCCCTCAAAAGTATGCTGACTGGTTACTCCTTCTCCCACCTGAATCAACATCCACCAATTCCCTTCAATAGTCTCAACAACAGACAAGAGAATTCTTTTGTTGCTGAAGACCTCCCCAACTCTATGCCTCGCACTTCCAACCCCCCCCCAGCGTCAGGGGGATCAATCTTCAGTGCCTCCACCAGAGTCCCCTCCCCCAGCTCTTCAATATCATCATCTCCTCAACCCCCAACTTTACGTAAATCTACTCCTCCCACCCATCCTGAATACTCCCCAATATCCCTAGTCTCCTTGTCGGAATTGGTGACAGCTGCCAATGGTGCAAGAAGGGAACTTTTCCCGCCTTCTACTCCTCCTCTTATACCACAGCCTCATCTCTTCTTGCCTCCTCCATCACAGACCATCAGTAACTCTAAACCTTCCACGGACCACACAATCCTCGATCTCTCACGTCCTACGTCATCTCTTCGTACATCTCCGCTCTCGCCCCTCCCTCCTTCCCCTAAAAGAAACCATTCCTTGCACTCTAACCCCCCTACTGGATGCAGCACACGCGAACCATCTCCTCTTCTTTCGCAACTTGAACCCACAATCGGAGAAAGCCATAGCATTCGAGACATCGTGCCCCGTCCCACTCCTCTCCTTTCTCCCCTCCTTTCGTCTTCCTTCCCTTCTCCTTCTTCATCAATATTTAACCACATCACCCTCCAACAACAATCATCATCAACAAATCAAAACAAAAATATGCCCCCCTCTCCCTCTATTTCTCTACCCCCTACTGAATCCCCTTGCCCCTCCCAACCCCCTCAATTGATGACTCTTACCACCAGCCGCACTATCTCGCATCACCAAACACCAAACAACCATCAACCTGTGTCCGAGTGCCCTCAACCTGCACCTAACGACGGAACTGCTTCCACCAGCACTGGCCCTCCGTCCACGGGACTGGGAATCGGCAAGGGAAGACTCAAATTGGGAACGCAATGCACCCTGTGTGGCTCCTTTTTCACCGGACCCAATGTTCTCCGTCATTATAAAAGGAAACATCCCAACTATAATGATGGGGCAACGAGAAGTCATCCCAACTACCCACAATTCTATTATTTTAAGACCATCAGCCAAATGCGCCGCTGCCCATCACAGAACCGCCCACCACGCAAAATGTTGAAGGGAGTTAAAGGACTTGACCTCAAGTTCTTAAATCTTGACAGCAATCTTAAGCCCCCGCCAACCAACCACTCATTCTCATCAACATCATCCTCAGACTCCGATTAACCTCCTGCTCTCACTTAACTCTCGCTCCAGCATGTGACCTCAGAGAACGCTGTTGAACATATCTGTAAATAATGTTAATTGTAACCCGTTTTTATTTCTCTTACTTTATTTGTAAATATATCTTATTGTTATTAATAGAGATAATATAAGTAGTATAGTTTTAATTTTAATTTTAATAGATGTAACCCTTAAATAAAAATAAAAAAAAATAATAATAATAATTATAATAAAAAAAAAAAAAAAAAAAAAAAAAAAAAAATATATAAAATATAAAATATAATATATAAAATATAAAAAAAAATGCCAATAATACTTTTTAATTATAATTATTCATATAGTCTTAACTCATTAATTTCTTGTACACAATTATTAGTCTAAAGATTCCAACTCACATTGGTGCCTCACCAACCCTTTATGTTGTATAATATTATATTGCCTTAGCTTATTAGTTTCTTATATATAATATTTAGTTTTAAGATCCCAACTTACATTTTGTGGTTCATCAACCCGTTATGTTGCACAATATTGTAAATAGTCATAACTTATTAGTTTCTCATACACAATATTTAGTTTTAAGATAAGATTTAGGATAAGATGTTATATAAACATATGGCCAACTTATATTTGATGGTTCACCAACCCGTTATATTGTATAATATTATAATAACAGACACTAACAATTCAATTAGCTACCCAAGAACTTGTATATCCGTATCTCCTATCTTTCTCAATTAACTGCTTTGATAACACATACATAAACAAAATCCTCTTCTACTGGCCATCTGCGGCAGCCATCAAGCGAACCACCAACTTGTCATGTAACACTCATTATCATAACTTAATTTTAATTGTAAATAGATAAATTACTTGCAAATAATTCAGTATAAATTTTTCAGCAATTCTGAAAATTAACAGTTAGCCACTCGGCAACTCTCTCGGCAAGAGTTGTGGTGGCGACTTTATGCTAATCATTGACTTGCCACCGCAATTCTTTCTGCAGAGACTTGCCATTCAGCAACTCTCGGCATATGCATCTATTTAGCAGTTCTCTCACTCGCCATTTGGCAACTCTACTCAATATACAACTCCTAACTTTCATTTCTCTCCAACTTGCCACTCGGCAACTCCCAGCAAAATGTTATTACTTGCCAAATGTACAATAATTTGCCGCCCGGCAACTCCGGGCAAAAAGATCTACTTGCCACTATTCTCTCTAACTTGCCAACCGGCAGCACTCAGCAAAATGTTACTACTTACCCATATTTACTCTTACTCGCCACTCGGCATTTCTAAGCAAATGTAACTTCTTAGCATTATTTCCTTCAGCTTTCCATTCTACAACTTTTAGAAACATGCATCTACTACACTTGCCGCTCGGCAACTCTGGGCAAATGCAAGTACTTGCCACCATTTTTAATCATGCCCTCGCTAGTCATCAGGTGGCAACTATCGTGGCAATTACTTGCCACTAATCTGTCCAACTCGCAAGTCGGCAACTCTTGGCGGGTGCAAGTGCTTGCCACTATTCTGTCTATCTTGCCGTTCGGCAACTCTTGGCAAAACGCTACCACTTGCCAACTTGCCTATCGGCAACTCTGGGCAAATGCAAGTACTTGCCACTATTCCTTCTATCTTGCCAGTCGACAAGTCTTGGCGGGAACTACCACTTGCAAACTTGCCACTCGGCAACTCTGGGCTATTGCAAGTACTTTGCACTAATTTTCTATCATGCCCTCGCTAGTCTCCTAGACTTGCCGGGTGGCAAATATCGGCGGGGGCAATAACTTGCCACTACTCTGTCCAACCTGCAGGTCGGCAACTCTTGGCGGGTGCAAGTACTTGCCACTATTCTCTCTATCTTGCCGATCGGCAACTCTTGGCAAGGCGCTACCACTTGCCAACTTGACACTCGGCAACTCTGGGCGGGTGCAAGTGCTTGCCACTATTCTCTCAATCTTGACGATCGGCAACTCTTGGCAAGGCGCTGCCACTTGCCAACTTGCCACCCGGCAACTCGGGGCAAATGCAAGTACTTGCCAACCCGGCAACTCGGGGCAAATGCAAGTACTTGCCACTATTCTCTCTATCCTGCCAATCGGCAACTATTGGCAAAACGCTATCACTTGCCAACTTGCCACTCTTCTAACTCTGGGCAAATGCAAGTACTTGCCAATCCTTTCCTATAATGTCCTCGCTAAGTCTCCCGAACTTGCCGGGTGGCAAACATCGGCGAGAGGCAACTACTTGCCACTACTCTGTTCAACTTGCGAATCGGAAACACTTGGCAAATGCAGGTACTTGCCACTATTCTCTCTATCTTGCCGATCGGCAACTCTTGGCAAAACGCTACCACTTGCCAATTTGCCACTCGGCAACTCTGGGCAAAGGTAAGTACTTGCCACAATTTTCTCTGACTTGCCGACTTGCCATTCGGAAACTCTGGGCAAATGCAAGTACTTGCCACTATTTTCTATCTGCCCTTGCTAGTTTCCCTAACTTGCCAATTGGGAAATATCGGCAAGAGGAAACAACTACCTAACATCATTCTCTCTAACTTCCCAATCGGCAATTCTTAGCAAGAACGCTGCTGTTTGCCGGTTCGCCGGACCCCATAGTAAATAATATTTGCTGTGGGGTTTGCTGAATTGGCAAATGGTAGCGATTAATATAGATTCAACGCAATCAAAATACTTACAATTAGATCCACTCCTTAAAATCAAAATCCCAATCCCAATACACTCAAACAGTTGGGAGCAATGTGTATCCCATAAGCGCTGCGCTCCCAACAAGATAAATCAAAGAAATTATAACAAAAAAAAAAAAAAAAAAAAAACCTAACCTAACCTAACCTAACCTAACCTAACCTAACCTAACCTAACCTAACCTAACCTAACCTAACCTAACCTAACCTAACCTAACCTAACCTAACCTAACCTAACCTAACCTAACCTAACCTAACCTAACCTAACCTAACCTAACCTAACCTAACCTAACCTAACCTAACCTAACCTAACCTAACCTAACCTAACCTAACCTAACCTAACCTAACCTAACCTAACCTAACCTAACCTAACCTAACCTAACCTAACCTAACCTAACCTAACCTAACCTAACCTAACCTAACCTAACCTAACCTAACCTAACCTAACCTAACCTAACCTAACCTAACCTAACCTAACCTAACCTAACCTAACCTAACCTAACCTAACCTAACCTAACCTAACCTAACCTAACCTAACCTAACCTAACCTAACCTAACCTAACCTAACCTAACCTAACCTAACCTAACCTAACCTAACCTAACCTAACCTAACCTAACCTAACCTAACCTAACCTAACCTAACCTAACCTAACCTAACCTAACCTAACCTAACCTAACCTAACCTAACCTAACCTAACCTAACCTAACCTAACCTAACCTAACCTAACCTAACCTAACCTAACCTAACCTAACCTAACCTAACCTAACCTAACCTAACCTAACCTAACCTAACCTAACCTAACCTAACCTAACCTAACCTAACCTAACCTAACCTAACCTAACCTAACCTAACCTAACCTAACCTAACCTAACCTAACCTAACCTAACCTAACCTAACCTAACCTAACCTAACCTAACCTAACCTAACCTAACCTAACCTAACCTAACCTAACCTAACCTAACCTAACCTAACCTAACCTAACCTAACCTAACCTAACCTAACCTAACCTAACCTAACCTAACCTAACCTAACCTAACCTAACCTAACCTAACCTAACCTAACCTAACCTAACCTAACCTAACCTAACCTAACCTAACCTAACCTAACCTAACCTAACCTAACCTAACCTAACCTAACCTAACCTAACCTAACCTAACCTAACCTAACCTAACCTAACCTAACCTAACCTAACCTAACCTAACCTAACCTAACCTAACCTAACCTAACCTAACCTAACCTAACCTAACCTAACCTAACCTAACCTAACCTAACCTAACCTAACCTAACCTAACCTAACCTAACCTAACCTAACCTAACCTAACCTAACCTAACCTAACCTAACCTAACCTAACCTAACCTAACCTAACCTAACCTAACCTAACCTAACCTAACCTAACCTAACCTAACCTAACCTAACCTAACCTAACCTAACCTAACCTAACCTAACCTAACCTAACCTAACCTAACCTAACCTAACCTAACCTAACCTAACCTAACCTAACCTAACCTAACCTAACCTAACCTAACCTAACCTAACCTAACCTAACCTAACCTAACCTAACCTAACCTAACCTAACCTAACCTAACCTAACCTAACCTAACCTAACCTAACCCCTAACCTAACCCCTAACCTAACCCCTAACCTAACCCCTAACCTAACCCCTAACCTAAACCCTAACCTAAACCCTAACCTAACGTAACCTAACCTAACCTAAATAATAATTA
>CAWVOY010000208.1:52500-62500 GCA_963931895.1 Eupithecia pulchellata | reverse complement strand
TTCTCACCCATTTAAAGTTTGAGAATAGGTTGAAGTCGTTTCGACCCCAATGCCTCTAATCATTCGCTTTACCGGATGAGACTGTTCAAATCGACGCCAGCTATCCTGAGGGAAACTTCGGACGGAACCAGCTACTAGATGGTTCGATTAGTCTTTCGCCCCTATACCCAGTTCCGACGATCGATTTGCACGTCAGAATCGCTACGGTCCTCCATCAGGGTTTCCCCTGACTTCGACCTGACCAGGCATAGTTCACCATCTTTCGGGTCCCAGCATCTGTGCTCAGAGCGCGCCTGCAATCTCGAATTGGAAACGAGACGCCTCGGGAGTGCGAGAGGCCGACCTAGATCGACGCACCATCCTCCCTGAGCGAACGGCAAGCGTTCACCTTCACTTTCGTTAAGCCTTTCAGTTTAGACATTTTACTCAATGACTCGCACACATGCTAGACTCCTTGGTCCGTGTTTCAAGACGGGTCCTGCGAGTGCCCGAAACTGAATCATCGCAGACACGGTACGCGTACAGTCCGAGACAGCACGGCTGCGACAACAGGCGCGCCGCACCTCCGCTCGCACTTGGGCAGGACGGAGATGACGACGTAGCCTTGCGTCGGGCCGGACGCGCATAAACGCGTACGCGATCCGTTAAGAATACCGTCCGACGGCCGGTCGGCAACCGTCACGGTCTGAACTGAACCCCCGAAGGGGACAATCCAGACTCCCGAACGGCGCTTAGACCGACATCGAACGGGTCGCGATGTATTACTAAGGGAGAAGTGCACGCCGTCCGCGAACGTAGGAACCACCAGCGCCGTGCCGGACGACCGAGGCCGACGACATCGAGCGCTTGCAGCCACGCCGCGGAATAACGATGAATCTCCCCGTTCGTTCATTCGAATTTCGCAGGTTTACCCCTGGTCGGTTTCACGTACTGTTGAACTCTCTCTTCAAAGTTCTTTTCAACTTTCCCTCACGGTACTTGTTCGCTATCGGTCTCGCGGTAATATTTAGCCTTAGATGGAGTTTACCACCCACTTAGGGCTGCACTCTCAAGCAACCCGACTCTGAGGAGTGTCCCTCTCGCCGCAGTCCTCCGTCGCTACGGGCCTGGCACCCTCTATGGGAAATGGGCCCCGTTCAAGACGAACTTGGACAGGAGTGGACTACGACGAGAAATCGGAACCTCCCGAACACCACATCTCCCGACGCCGTTACAACGTCGGGATTCAGTGCTGGGCTTTTTCCTGTTCGCTCGCCGCTACTAAGGAAATCCTAGTTAGTTTCTTTTCCTCCGCTTACTAATATGCTTAAATTCGGCGGGTAATCCTCCCTGATCTGAGGCCAACGTATAAAAAGGGGAGGCAGACACGATATCCGTTACGACGCGAAACACATAATTAAATGTATATTCGCGCCCTTCGGACGTCGAGTCCGCCTACCGCACTCTCATAAGCACTAGCGTGATATAATAAAATTATAGAGACAATACGATCGCGCTTTTTGCAGCTCATCGTTTCAAGATTAGTTTATGCAACAACGCATCACAGCGCGATATTATAATCACACATGGTTTGTTGCAAATTTTAATCAGACGATTCGCTACGCGATTGTCGTTTCTCAAAATTTCTATCAACATGCTTTGAATTTTTCAAATATTTAAAAGGACTCTTTTTGTATTCACGCGCGCAAGGCGCGCGAACGCAACGAGAGAACCTTCAGATGCGTAAGAAGAATGAATCTCACTACGCAATGTGATTGTTTATTTATGCAGCCGGCCCTCAGACAGGAGTGGTCCTGGATGTGTATCCACGGACCGCAATGTGCGTTCGAAATGTCGATGTTCAAATGTGTCCTGCAGTTCACACTATGACGCGCAGTTAACTGCGTTCTTCATCGACCCGCGAGCCAAGTGATCCACCGTCCAGGGTAATAGTTTGTAATATGGTACAGATTCAAACAACATAATAATAACATATATATTAGGTCCTTACATATGAAATTGGCGTTTTGTATGGGAGGAACAAAAAGTCGAATATTTTTTAATATAATATATTTAATTAATCAAAGTATGAACCATTATTTTCTAGGCACTTTTGCCATCTTATAGGTAGTTCATTGATCCCTTTACTAAAAAAACCAGTCGGACAGGAATCAATAAAATCTTTTAAGGCGATTTGGACTGCCCCATCGGAGTTGAATTTTTTCCCTTGCAAGAAGTTATCCAAATTTCGAAAAAAATGGTAATCTGTTGGAGCAAGGTCCGGGGAGTACGGAGGATGTCTTAGACTTTCCAATTGAAGCTCTTCTAATTTAGTAGCCGTCTGTTGCGCAGTGTGTGGTCTAGCGTTGTCGTGAAGCAGCAGTGGCGTGGAGCGATTGACCAGCCTAGGTTGTTTAACCGCTAGCTTTTCCATCATGGTTTGCAATTGCTGACAATAGACATCAGCCGTAATAGTCTGGCCAGATTTGAGAAAACTGTAATGAACAATACCGGCACTAGTCCACCAAACGCTTACAAGTAACTTTTTTGGGGTTAATTTTCGCTTGGGGCAGGATTTGGCTGGCTGGCCAGGATCCAACCATTGCGCTGAGCGCTTCCGATTATCGTAAAGAACCCATTTTTCATCACAGGTAATGATTCGGTTTAAAATACCTTCATTATTGTGCCGGTTTAGTAATGTAACGCAGCAGTCGACGCGCGTTTGCCGGTTTGCTTCAGTCAATTCGTGAGGTACCCACCTTTCAAGCTTTTTAATCTTCCCAATTTGCTTCAAGTGAATTAAAACAGTTTTATCACTAACACCGCAGCCTGCAGCTAACTCGGACGTGGTTTGCGATGGATCCGCTTCCAAAGAGGAGAAATTTGTGATTAAAGTGGCCAGTACGAAAAACGCCAATTTCATATGTAAGGACCTAATATAATACATACGTATATATATAAGTTTTATAAGTATAATAAAATTTTATATAAATTAGAACGAGAGCGGGCATAAAGACACACTCTCACTCTAAACCGTTTAATTTTTTGTTTAGTTGACGAGCACGCATGATACGACAGAGCTCGGGGTTCGGATTTTTCACCCCTCAAAGCTATCAGACGCAAGCGTGACGCGAGATTGTAACGACAAAAAAAAAAATAATCATCGTTAATCTCTTTATTGACTTTGGATGGTTTATTAAATATATACACATGTACAATTATTATATTAATAACAACGCACACGTATACACACGTTAATGATCCTTCCGCAGGTTCCCCTACGGAAACCTTGTTACGACTTTTACTTCCTCTAAATGATCAAGTTTGGTCAACTTCCCAACGACGCCAACGGCCGCGAAGCCACCGCGTGTCGGTCCGAAGACCTCACTAAATCATTCAATCGGTAGTAGCGACGGGCGGTGTGTACAAAGGGCAGGGACGTAATCAACGCGAGCTTATGACTCGCGCTTACTAGGAATTCCTCGTTTATGGGGGATAATTGCAAACCCCAATCCCCAGCACGAAGGAGTTTCAACGGGTTGCCCGGGCCTTTAGGCCAGGGAGAACATGTTGATTCCTTCAGTGTAGCGCGCGTGCGGCCCAGGACATCTAAGGGCATCACAGACCTGTTATTGCTCAATCTCGTGCGGCTCGAAACCGCCGGTCCCTCTAAGAAGAATTTTAATACGTCGCCAGTGAGTTGCTTGACCGAAGCCATGCACACCGAAATGACGACGCCTATTTAGCAGGCTAGAGTCTCGTTCGTTACCGGAATTAACCAGACAAATCGCTCCACCAACTAAGAACGGCCATGCACCACCACCCACCGAATCAAGAAAGAGCTGTTAATCTGTCAATCCTTCCGGTGTCCGGGCCTGGTGAGATTTCCCGTGTTGAGTCAAATTAAGCCGCAGGCTCCACTCCTGGTGGTGCCCTTCCGTCAATTCCTTTAAGTTTCAGCTTTGCAACCATACTCCCCCCGGAGTCCAAAATCTTTGGTTTCCCGGAAGCTGCCCGCCGAGTTATTGTAGTAACGTCGGCGGATCGCTAGATGACATATTTACGGTTAGAACTAGGGCGGTATCTAATCGCCTTCGAACCTCTAACTTTCGTTCTTGATTGATGAAAACACCTTTGGCAAATGCTTTCGCTGATGTTCGTCTTGCGACGATCCAAGAATTTCACCTCTAACGTCGCAATACGAATGCCCCCAGTTATCCCTATTAATCATTACCTCGGAGTTCTGAAAACCAACAAAATAGAACCGAGATCATATTCTATTATTCCATGCACGAAATATTCAAGCAGCATTTTGAGCCCGCTTTGAGCACTCTAATTTGTTCAAAGTAAAATTGTCGGCCCACCTCGACACTCAATAAAGAGCACCGCGATAGGATTTTGATATTGAACGGGCGTTTTACCGCCCGCTCACCGACGATATGCTCCGCAAACGTGTCAGTATCACCGCGGATGCGGTGCACCGACAGCGCGGCGCACAAATGCAACTACGAGCTTTTTAACCGCAACAATTTTAGTATACGCTATTGGAGCTGGAATTACCGCGGCTGCTGGCACCAGACTTGCCCTCCAATTGTTCCTCGTTAAAATATTTAAAGTGTACTCATTCCGATTACGAGGCCTCGTAAGAGTCCCGTATCGTTATTTTTCGTCACTACCTCCCCGTGCCGGGAGTGGGTAATTTGCGCGCCTGCTGCCTTCCTTGGATGTGGTAGCCGTTTCTCAGGCTCCCTCTCCGGAATCGAACCCTGATTCCCCGTTACCCGTGACAACCATGGTAGTCGCAGAAACTACCATCGAAAGTTGATAAGGCAGACATTTGAAAGATGCGTCGCCGGTACTGGACCATGCGATCGGCAAAAGTTATCCAGATTCATCAAAATTAACGACTTCGGACGCGAGGCCCTCCGTCGATTGGTTTTGATCTAATAAAAGCACTCATCCCATCACTGGTCAGAGTTCTGATTGCATGTATTAGCTCTAGAATTACCACAGTTATCCAAGTAACTGAGTAAGATCTAAGGAACCAAAACTGATATATTGAGCCATTCGCGGTATCGCCTTAATACGGCTTGCACTGAGACATGCATGGCTTAATCTTTGAGACAAGCATATAACTACTGGCAGGATCAACCAGGGAGCTACTATCGACGAGACTCGAGAGAGCTGACATCATTCATTCCCCCAAGCGAGCCGCTGAGCGCGACGTGCTAGGGTTGTCTTTTGTTAGAGACAGAAGAATGTGTTTTGCGTGCGCGTGTGGTGTTTCAATTCATACGAGATGTTATCTCGTATGAATTTACTACAAGACACGATGACGCTACAACGACGGTTTGTCGTTAGAGATGTAATTTCCTTTCAGGTGTGTTTGCGTTCCACGTTTATATTAAAAACGGTTACGTAATTGCGCTATCGACGAATCGACGTTCACGCCCGGAGTTTCGAGAGACACGGTTGGAGCTCGTTGCCGCGTTTCAGCACGAGGGCACGGCCGAATGTGTTGTTGTGTGTGTGTGTTCCTTAGACACGCGACCATCATTCGATTCATATTATATTTTGATAATATGCATTGATATCATCACCCGAGCGAACCGTGTAACCAGTACGCATCGGAGATTCATAGACGGTAAAGCACAGAGTTTTAACATAAATATATACATAACCATGAGATCATATATCTATAAAATGTTAAATATATAAAAAAAAAAAAAAAAAAAAATACACTTGTTGTTACACAATATTCGCATAACAATCGAAAACAAACCAGGTAGAGTCATCATTTCTACCATAAGCGTTCGCGCGCTGTACTGGTTTGCTCTCTCATTGTAAGTGTGCGGTTGGTTGTTAGTGGTGTTGTTACCAAATACATTATTGAATGTAGGTAGAGCTCCTCAACCAACAAACTCTACACTCTAATATACTCACAGTAACTCCACAACGATTACACCTCATGCATACACACAAAGTCCACACCGTCGTGTTACTTGCCCCGCCGACCAACCCAACTCTACTACACCAGGAGGTAGAGTCGTCACAACTCAGCGAACGCGCTGTTTTGTGCTGCTCTACCAACTGGCGTATAACAGTGTCAAAAGTTTGTATTCCAAGACGATACAACGTATTGTATTAATGTATTGTTATCATTAAAAAAAACATTATAATAAGTATTATAATTTACAGAAAAAAGAAGAGCAAAAAAAAAATTAAAAATTATGAACCCCCCAAATTGTGACTCTACATTTTTCTCACTTTCACAGTGCGTCGCTCACCACGTTACACGTTCATAGAATAGAATAATACCCTATCGAGTTTGATTACAGTGTGGTAGCGGCTTTGATTAACAATAGTATAAAAAAATATTGTGATAAATAATTTACCTTTATGAGCTGAAGTGGCATCCTGCACCCCACCCCCGCCATCCTGCCACCCTCGGGATCCAGGAAGACAGATAAATACTGAAATATATTATAAAAAGATACTATTTATCAACATAATAAAAAAAAAAAAAAATACACAAATCGTTTTAAATATAATATTTTTTCTTTTTTTTTTTATATTTTATACTTTTGGAGCCTGTTCAATTTAAAGAAACGAATCCTTCCTCTTTTTAATTTGTGTTATGGTTAATGTAACGTAACCTAAGCTTTTTTTTTTTTTTTTTTTAATTTTTAATTTTCTATTTTTTTTTTTTTTTTTTTTGTGTAATCTTTTATGGATATTTCAAAGACCGGGGTGGTCCTGAAGATTATGTTATGATGTCGGACTCAAACTAACCTAACATAATATAATATAACACCTAACCTAACATAAGTTTTTTTTTTTTTTTTTACTTGGGGTTAAACTTTAATGGTTATCTCCAGGCCGGGGAGGTCCTGAAGATTATAATAAGATGTCGGACTCAAACTAACCTTAACCATAAAACAACCCCTAACCTAACCTAACCTAACCTAACCTAACCTAACCTAACCTAACCTAACCTAACCTAACCCCTAACCTAACCCCTAACCTAACCCCTAACCTAAACCCTAACCTAAACCCTAACCTAACGTAACCTAACCTAACCTAAATAATAATTAAAAAAAAAAAAAAAAAAAAAACCTAACCTTACTTAATTTTAACTAACAATTAATTAAATTCAATTATTTACCTAGTAATTTCGATAGAATCATGGAATGGCCTACCTTACAATGCAACCTACATAAATATAATAATATCCATCACTAATGGTCTTATATATTAAGTTTATAATTTAAGATACTAACTACTTCCAATTTAATGCCTTATGAAATACCTTATTGATTAAATAGAAGCTTATTTGGCTTAGTCTTACATTTGAGAGCGAAACAAACGGGAAGTCAAGCAATGTTACATTTTAACATTGATTAATTTACTTTGAGACCTTACTTTTACCACAATATACAGTTATAATACATATATTATTTACTATTCAACAAACTGTAACCATCAAATACATTATTATGATTATAGCTTATTTATTTAGTGAAAATGATTTGATCTAGTATTTGAATTTGAGCCGCGAAACAATTGGGAAATCACGCCTGTTCCATATTATTAGGCATTGAATATCTTTTGAAATCTTATTGTTTATAAAAACATGTGTACATAGTATTCTTATATGTATATATTATTACTAAACAATATAAAATATCTCATACGTGAATGTTGGTACCTTGTAGATAAGAAATAAACATAAAAATACTTTGATTCATAAGATACAGTCAAAGGGACGAGATAAAAAAAGGAAGAACCTAACTCCACCTAACCTTAATGAGTATAAAATCTCTCTAGTGAAAATACTTATTTACTTCGTTTGGCGTCTGTACAGGAAGTAAATGCACTTGGTCAATGATCCTTCAAACATTTTCTACCTCAACCGTTGCCTGCTCTACAATCGTAAAGCATTATTTTGAAATCGAGATTTTAAAAGGGGAAAAGACAACGTCAACATGCATGTAAAGAATTAAAGTTTTAATACATATTTTAGATGAAAAATATAGAGGAGTTTGTAAAAAGATTACTTTTAACGATTTTACGTGAGTGCTATAGTTTGCCGATAAGCGGTACGGAGTGTGGCATCTCACTCTATGGTACAAAACTGCGGTACCCTTAATATTATTAGTAATTTAATGACTGTTTATAAATATAAAAATCAACCATAGAACAATTAGCGTTATCGATTTGTTTAAATTCTTGACATGACAAATTAATAATTTCAAATCGGCAAGTTAAAACTAATTACCAGTAATTAGCTAATTACCATTAATTATATCTACGAAATTAATATTATGTTCTAATAGATTTTTCGTTTTTAAAACGGTCTTCCGTCGTCATATAGGTAGGTATTACATAATATACTAGCGGTCCGCCCCGGTTTCGCACGGGTATTGAACAAAAATTTTAAATTTTCATACGGAACCCTAATTTTTTTTTTAAATATTTTATAGACTATGTTGTGTAACGGAAAATATTGGATTCTAATGGTGAAAGAATTTTTCAAATCGGTCCAGTAGTTTCGGAGCCTATTCAATTCAAACAAACAATCAAATCTTTCCTCTTTACAGTATTATTATATTATAGTAGGTAAGTACCTATAGATTAGTCCATAGAAATAACAAAAATATTCGACGGTTTTCCCTACCAATAAAACTTTACTATTACTATTCCAACGATGACTGGAATTGAGGTAATATCAGTTGAGCTACCTATAGTTTGTTTTCAACAGTCTGCAGTTAGCTCAATTTTTTTCAAAATTTTTGAAATTGAAAAAATCGAGCTAACTGTAGACTGTTGAAAACAATTTACAATTAGCTCGAGTCGACTACTAATTTTTTTAAATAAAAAAAATCGAGCTAACTGTAGACTGTTCAAAACAATTTACTATTACCTCGAGTCGACTACGATACAAATATGCTTATTATTGTACACCAGAAAAAGACCATAACAAAGGACATTACAATTGGGGCGGCCTTATCGCATAAAGATATCTTAATTTTTTGAAGGTTTTCTGGAAAAAAGGAGGTGGTTTAGGTACATAATGTATCAACTGTAATGTGAAATATATAAATAAA
This sequence comes from Eupithecia pulchellata, assembly GCA_963931895.1. Lineage (NCBI taxonomy): Eukaryota > Metazoa > Arthropoda > Insecta > Lepidoptera > Geometridae > Eupithecia > Eupithecia pulchellata. The sequence continues at coordinate 53,414 of CAWVOY010000208.1, read as the reverse complement.
TAGTATAAAAAAATTGTGTTAATTTGTGTTATGGTTAATGTAACGTAACCTAAGCTTTTTTTTTTTTTTTTTTTAATTTTTAATTTTCTATTTTTTTTTTTTTTTTTTTTGTGTAATCTTTTATGGATATTTCAAAGACCGGGGTGGTCCTGAAGATTATGTTATGATGTCGGACTCAAACTAACCTAACATAATATAATATAACACCTAACCTAACATAAGTTTTTTTTTTTTTTTTTACTTGGGGTTAAACTTTAATGGTTATCTCCAGGCCGGGGAGGTCCTGAAGATTATAATAAGATGTCGGACTCAAACTAACCTTAACCATAAAACAACCCCTAACCTAACCTAACCTAACCTAACCTAACCTAACCTAACCTAACCTAACCTAACCTAACCCCTAACCTAACCCCTAACCTAACCCCTAACCTAAACCCTAACCTAAACCCTAACCTAACGTAACCTAACCTAACCTAAATAATAATTAAAAAAAAAAAAAAAAAAAAAACCTAACCTTACTTAATTTTAACTAACAATTAATTAAATTCAATTATTTACCTAGTAATTTCGATAGAATCATGGAATGGCCTACCTTACAATGCAACCTACATAAATATAATAATATCCATCACTAATGGTCTTATATATTAAGTTTATAATTTAAGATACTAACTACTTCCAATTTAATGCCTTATGAAATACCTTATTGATTAAATAGAAGCTTATTTGGCTTAGTCTTACATTTGAGAGCGAAACAAACGGGAAGTCAAGCAATGTTACATTTTAACATTGATTAATTTACTTTGAGACCTTACTTTTACCACAATATACAGTTATAATACATATATTATTTACTATTCAACAAACTGTAACCATCAAATACATTATTATGATTATAGCTTATTTATTTAGTG
>CAWVOY010000208.1:40000-47500 GCA_963931895.1 Eupithecia pulchellata | reverse complement strand
CAATGACTCGCACACATGCTAGACTCCTTGGTCCGTGTTTCAAGACGGGTCCTGCGAGTGCCCGAAACTGAATCATCGCAGACACGGTACGCGTACAGTCCGAGACAGCACGGCTGCGACAACAGGCGCGCCGCACCTCCGCTCGCACTTGGGCAGGACGGAGATGACGACGTAGCCTTGCGTCGGGCCGGACGCGCATAAACGCGTACGCGATCCGTTAAGAATACCGTCCGACGGCCGGTCGGCAACCGTCACGGTCTGAACTGAACCCCCGAAGGGGACAATCCAGACTCCCGAACGGCGCTTAGACCGACATCGAACGGGTCGCGATGTATTACTAAGGGAGAAGTGCACGCCGTCCGCGAACGTAGGAACCACCAGCGCCGTGCCGGACGACCGAGGCCGACGACATCGAGCGCTTGCAGCCACGCCGCGGAATAACGATGAATCTCCCCGTTCGTTCATTCGAATTTCGCAGGTTTACCCCTGGTCGGTTTCACGTACTGTTGAACTCTCTCTTCAAAGTTCTTTTCAACTTTCCCTCACGGTACTTGTTCGCTATCGGTCTCGCGGTAATATTTAGCCTTAGATGGAGTTTACCACCCACTTAGGGCTGCACTCTCAAGCAACCCGACTCTGAGGAGTGTCCCTCTCGCCGCAGTCCTCCGTCGCTACGGGCCTGGCACCCTCTATGGGAAATGGGCCCCGTTCAAGACGAACTTGGACAGGAGTGGACTACGACGAGAAATCGGAACCTCCCGAACACCACATCTCCCGACGCCGTTACAACGTCGGGATTCAGTGCTGGGCTTTTTCCTGTTCGCTCGCCGCTACTAAGGAAATCCTAGTTAGTTTCTTTTCCTCCGCTTACTAATATGCTTAAATTCGGCGGGTAATCCTCCCTGATCTGAGGCCAACGTATAAAAAGGGGAGGCAGACACGATATCCGTTACGACGCGAAACACATAATTAAATGTATATTCGCGCCCTTCGGACGTCGAGTCCGCCTACCGCACTCTCATAAGCACTAGCGTGATATAATAAAATTATAGAGACAATACGATCGCGCTTTTTGCAGCTCATCGTTTCAAGATTAGTTTATGCAACAACGCATCACAGCGCGATATTATAATCACACATGGTTTGTTGCAAATTTTAATCAGACGATTCGCTACGCGATTGTCGTTTCTCAAAATTTCTATCAACATGCTTTGAATTTTTCAAATATTTAAAAGGACTCTTTTTGTATTCACGCGCGCAAGGCGCGCGAACGCAACGAGAGAACCTTCAGATGCGTAAGAAGAATGAATCTCACTACGCAATGTGATTGTTTATTTATGCAGCCGGCCCTCAGACAGGAGTGGTCCTGGATGTGTATCCACGGACCGCAATGTGCGTTCGAAATGTCGATGTTCAAATGTGTCCTGCAGTTCACACTATGACGCGCAGTTAACTGCGTTCTTCATCGACCCGCGAGCCAAGTGATCCACCGTCCAGGGTAATAGTTTGTAATATGGTACAGATTCAAACAACATAATAATAACATATATATTAGGTCCTTACATATGAAATTGGCGTTTTTCGTACTGGCCACTTTAATCACAAATTTCTCCTCTTTGGAAGCGGATCCATCGCAAACCACGTCCGAGTTAGCTGCAGGCTGCGGTGTTAGTGATAAAACTGTTTTAATTCACTTGAAGCAAATTGGGAAGATTAAAAAGCTTGAAAGGTGGGTACCTCACGAATTGACTGAAGCAAACCGGCAAACGCGCGTCGACTGCTGCGTTACATTACTAAACCGGCACAATAATGAAGGTATTTTAAACCGAATCATTACCTGTGATGAAAAATGGGTTCTTTACGATAATCGGAAGCGCTCAGCGCAATGGTTGGATCCTGGCCAGCCAGCCAAATCCTGCCCCAAGCGAAAATTAACCCCAAAAAAGTTACTTGTAAGCGTTTGGTGGACTAGTGCCGGTATTGTTCATTACAGTTTTCTCAAATCTGGCCAGACTATTACGGCTGATGTCTATTGTCAGCAATTGCAAACCATGATGGAAAAGCTAGCGGCTAAACAACCTAGGCTGGTCAATCGCTCCACGCCACTGCTGCTTCACGACAACGCTAGACCACACACTGCGCAACAGACGGCTACTAAATTAGAAGAGCTTCAATTGGAAAGTCTAAGACATCCTCCGTACTCCCCGGACCTTGCTCCAACAGATTACCATTTTTTTCGAAATTTGGATAACTTCTTGCAAAGGAAAAAATTCAACTCCGATGGGGCAGTCCAAATCGCCTTCAAAGATTTTATTGATTCCCGTCCGACTGGTTTTTTTAGTAAAGGGATCAATGAACTACCTATAAGATGGCAAAAGTGCATAGAAAATAATGGTTCATACTTTGATTAATTAAATATATTATATTAAAAAATATTCGACTTTTTGTTCCTCCCATACAAAACGCCAATTTCATATGTAAGGACCTAATATAATACATACGTATATATATAAGTTTTATAAGTATAATAAAATTTTATATAAATTAGAACGAGAGCGGGCATAAAGACACACTCTCACTCTAAACCGTTTAATTTTTTGTTTAGTTGACGAGCACGCATGATACGACAGAGCTCGGGGTTCGGATTTTTCACCCCTCAAAGCTATCAGACGCAAGCGTGACGCGAGATTGTAACGACAAAAAAAAAAATAATCATCGTTAATCTCTTTATTGACTTTGGATGGTTTATTAAATATATACACATGTACAATTATTATATTAATAACAACGCACACGTATACACACGTTAATGATCCTTCCGCAGGTTCCCCTACGGAAACCTTGTTACGACTTTTACTTCCTCTAAATGATCAAGTTTGGTCAACTTCCCAACGACGCCAACGGCCGCGAAGCCACCGCGTGTCGGTCCGAAGACCTCACTAAATCATTCAATCGGTAGTAGCGACGGGCGGTGTGTACAAAGGGCAGGGACGTAATCAACGCGAGCTTATGACTCGCGCTTACTAGGAATTCCTCGTTTATGGGGGATAATTGCAAACCCCAATCCCCAGCACGAAGGAGTTTCAACGGGTTGCCCGGGCCTTTAGGCCAGGGAGAACATGTTGATTCCTTCAGTGTAGCGCGCGTGCGGCCCAGGACATCTAAGGGCATCACAGACCTGTTATTGCTCAATCTCGTGCGGCTCGAAACCGCCGGTCCCTCTAAGAAGAATTTTAATACGTCGCCAGTGAGTTGCTTGACCGAAGCCATGCACACCGAAATGACGACGCCTATTTAGCAGGCTAGAGTCTCGTTCGTTACCGGAATTAACCAGACAAATCGCTCCACCAACTAAGAACGGCCATGCACCACCACCCACCGAATCAAGAAAGAGCTGTTAATCTGTCAATCCTTCCGGTGTCCGGGCCTGGTGAGATTTCCCGTGTTGAGTCAAATTAAGCCGCAGGCTCCACTCCTGGTGGTGCCCTTCCGTCAATTCCTTTAAGTTTCAGCTTTGCAACCATACTCCCCCCGGAGTCCAAAATCTTTGGTTTCCCGGAAGCTGCCCGCCGAGCCATTGTAGTAACGTCGGCGGATCGCTAGATGACATATTTACGGTTAGAACTAGGGCGGTATCTAATCGCCTTCGAACCTCTAACTTTCGTTCTTGATTGATGAAAACACCTTTGGCAAATGCTTTCGCTGATGTTCGTCTTGCGACGATCCAAGAATTTCACCTCTAACGTCGCAATACGAATGCCCCCAGTTATCCCTATTAATCATTACCTCGGAGTTCTGAAAACCAACAAAATAGAACCGAGATCATATTCTATTATTCCATGCACGAAATATTCAAGCAGCATTTTGAGCCCGCTTTGAGCACTCTAATTTGTTCAAAGTAAAATTGTCGGCCCACCTCGACACTCAATAAAGAGCACCGCGATAGGATTTTGATATTGAACGGGCGTTTTACCGCCCGCTCACCGACGATATGCTCCGCAAACGTGTCAGTATCACCGCGGATGCGGTGCACCGACAGCGCGGCGCACAAATGCAACTACGAGCTTTTTAACCGCAACAATTTTAGTATACGCTATTGGAGCTGGAATTACCGCGGCTGCTGGCACCAGACTTGCCCTCCAATTGTTCCTCGTTAAAATATTTAAAGTGTACTCATTCCGATTACGAGGCCTCGTAAGAGTCCCGTATCGTTATTTTTCGTCACTACCTCCCCGTGCCGGGAGTGGGTAATTTGCGCGCCTGCTGCCTTCCTTGGATGTGGTAGCCGTTTCTCAGGCTCCCTCTCCGGAATCGAACCCTGATTCCCCGTTACCCGTGACAACCATGGTAGTCGCAGAAACTACCATCGAAAGTTGATAAGGCAGACATTTGAAAGATGCGTCGCCGGTACTGGACCATGCGATCGGCAAAAGTTATCCAGATTCATCAAAATTAACGACTTCGGACGCGAGGCCCTCCGTCGATTGGTTTTGATCTAATAAAAGCACTCATCCCATCACTGGTCAGAGTTCTGATTGCATGTATTAGCTCTAGAATTACCACAGTTATCCAAGTAACTGAGTAAGATCTAAGGAACCAAAACTGATATATTGAGCCATTCGCGGTATCGCCTTAATACGGCTTGCACTGAGACATGCATGGCTTAATCTTTGAGACAAGCATATAACTACTGGCAGGATCAACCAGGGAGCTACTATCGACGAGACTCGAGAGAGCTGACATCATTCATTCCCCCAAGCGAGCCGCTGAGCGCGACGTGCTAGGGTTGTCTTTTGTTAGAGACAGAAGAATGTGTTTTGCGTGCGCGTGTGGTGTTTCAATTCATACGAGATGTTATCTCGTATGAATTTACTACAAGACACGATGACGCTACAACGACGGTTTGTCGTTAGAGATGTAATTTCCTTTCAGGTGTGTTTGCGTTCCACGTTTATATTAAAAACGGTTACGTAATTGCGCTATCGACGAATCGACGTTCACGCCCGGAGTTTCGAGAGACACGGTTGGAGCTCGTTGCCGCGTTTCAGCACGAGGGCACGGCCGAATGTGTTGTTGTGTGTGTGTGTTCCTTAGACACGCGACCATCATTCGATTCATATTATATTTTGATAATATGCATTGATATCATCACCCGAGCGAACCGTGTAACCAGTACGCATCGGAGATTCATAGACGGTAAAGCACAGAGTTTTAACATAAATATATACATAACCATGAGATCATATATCTATAAAATGTTAAATATATAAAAAAAAAAAAAAAAAAAAATACACTTGTTGTTACACAATATTCGCATAACAATCGAAAACAAACCAGGTAGAGTCATCATTTCTACCATAAGCGTTCGCGCGCTGTACTGGTTTGCTCTCTCATTGTAAGTGTGCGGTTGGTTGTTAGTGGTGTTGTTACCAAATACATTATTGAATGTAGGTAGAGCTCCTCAACCAACAAACTCTACACTCTAATATACTCACAGTAACTCCACAACGATTACACCTCATGCATACACACAAAGTCCACACCGTCGTGTTACTTGCCCCGCCGACCAACCCAACTCTACTACACCAGGAGGTAGAGTCGTCACAACTCAGCGAACGCGCTGTTTTGTGCTGCTCTACCAACTGGCGTATAACAGTGTCAAAAGTTTGTATTCCAAGACGATACAACGTATTGTATTAATGTATTGTTATCATTAAAAAAAACATTATAATAAGTATTATAATTTACAGAAAAAAGAAGAGCAAAAAAAAAATTAAAAATTATGAACCCCCCAAATTGTGACTCTACATTTTTCTCACTTTCACAGTGCGTCGCTCACCACGTTACACGTTCATAGAATAGAATAATACCCTATCGAGTTTGATTACAGTGTGGTAGCGGCTTTGATTAACAATAGTATAAAAAAATATTGTGATAAATAATTTACCTTTATGAGCTGAAGTGGCATCCTGCACCCCACCCCCGCCATCCTGCCACCCTCGGGATCCAGGAAGACAGATAAATACTGAAATATATTATAAAAAGATACTATTTATCAACATAATAAAAAAAAAAAAAATACACAAATCGTTTTAAATATAATATTTTTTCTTTTTTTTTTTATATTTTATACTTTTGGAGCCTGTTCAATTTAAAGAAACGAATCCTTCCTCTTTTTAATTTGTGTTATGGTTAATGTAACGTAACCTAAGCTTTTTTTTTTTTTTTTTTTAATTTTTAATTTTCTATTTTTTTTTTTTTTTTTTTTGTGTAATCTTTTATGGATATTTCAAAGACCGGGGTGGTCCTGAAGATTATGTTATGATGTCGGACTCAAACTAACCTAACATAATATAATATAACACCTAACCTAACATAAGTTTTTTTTTTTTTTTTTACTTGGGGTTAAACTTTAATGGTTATCTCCAGGCCGGGGAGGTCCTGAAGATTATAATAAGATGTCGGACTCAAACTAACCTTAACCATAAAACAACCCCTAACCTAACCTAACCTAACCTAACCTAACCTAACCTAACCTAACCTAACCTAACCTAACCCCTAACCTAACCCCTAACCTAACCCCTAACCTAAACCCTAACCTAAACCCTAACCTAACGTAACCTAACCTAACCTAAATAATAATTAAAAAAAAAAAAAAAAAAAAAACCTAACCTTACTTAATTTTAACTAACAATTAATTAAATTCAATTATTTACCTAGTAATTTCGATAGAATCATGGAATGGCCTACCTTACAATGCAACCTACATAAATATAATAATATCCATCACTAATGGTCTTATATATTAAGTTTATAATTTAAGATACTAACTACTTCCAATTTAATGCCTTATGAAATACCTTATTGATTAAATAGAAGCTTATTTGGCTTAGTCTTACATTTGAGAGCGAAACAAACGGGAAGTCAAGCAATGTTACATTTTAACATTGATTAATTTACTTTGAGACCTTACTTTTACCACAATATACAGTTATAATACATATATTATTTACTATTCAACAAACTGTAACCATCAAATACATTATTATGATTATAGCTTATTTATTTAGTGAAAATGATTTGATCTAGTATTTGAATTTGAGCCGCGAAACAATTGGGAAATCACGCCTGTTCCATATTATTAGGCATTGAATATCTTTTGAAATCTTATTGTTTATAAAAACATGTGTACATAGTATTCTTATATGTATATATTATTACTAAACAATATAAAATATCTCATACGTGAATGTTGGTACCTTGTAGATAAGAAATAAACATAAAAATACTTTGATTCATAAGATACAGTCAAAGGGACGAGATAAAAAAAGGAAGAACCTAACTCCACCTAACCTTAATGAGTATAAAATCTCTCTAGTGAAAATACTTATTTACTTCGTTTGGCGTCTGTACAGGAAGTAAATGCACTTGGTCAATGATCCTTCAAACATTTTCTACCTCAACCGTTGCCTGCTCTACAATCGTAAAGCATTATTTTGA
>CAWVOY010000208.1:27500-35000 GCA_963931895.1 Eupithecia pulchellata | reverse complement strand
CGCCGCGGAATAACGATGAATCTCCCCGTTCGTTCATTCGAATTTCGCAGGTTTACCCCTGGTCGGTTTCACGTACTGTTGAACTCTCTCTTCAAAGTTCTTTTCAACTTTCCCTCACGGTACTTGTTCGCTATCGGTCTCGCGGTAATATTTAGCCTTAGATGGAGTTTACCACCCACTTAGGGCTGCACTCTCAAGCAACCCGACTCTGAGGAGTGTCCCTCTCGCCGCAGTCCTCCGTCGCTACGGGCCTGGCACCCTCTATGGGAAATGGGCCCCGTTCAAGACGAACTTGGACAGGAGTGGACTACGACGAGAAATCGGAACCTCCCGAACACCACATCTCCCGACGCCGTTACAACGTCGGGATTCAGTGCTGGGCTTTTTCCTGTTCGCTCGCCGCTACTAAGGAAATCCTAGTTAGTTTCTTTTCCTCCGCTTACTAATATGCTTAAATTCGGCGGGTAATCCTCCCTGATCTGAGGCCAACGTATAAAAAGGGGAGGCAGACACGATATCCGTTACGACGCGAAACACATAATTAAATGTATATTCGCGCCCTTCGGACGTCGAGTCCGCCTACCGCACTCTCATAAGCACTAGCGTGATATAATAAAATTATAGAGACAATACGATCGCGCTTTTTGCAGCTCATCGTTTCAAGATTAGTTTATGCAACAACGCATCACAGCGCGATATTATAATCACACATGGTTTGTTGCAAATTTTAATCAGACGATTCGCTACGCGATTGTCGTTTCTCAAAATTTCTATCAACATGCTTTGAATTTTTCAAATATTTAAAAGGACTCTTTTTGTATTCACGCGCGCAAGGCGCGCGAACGCAACGAGAGAACCTTCAGATGCGTAAGAAGAATGAATCTCACTACGCAATGTGATTGTTTATTTATGCAGCCGGCCCTCAGACAGGAGTGGTCCTGGATGTGTATCCACGGACCGCAATGTGCGTTCGAAATGTCGATGTTCAAATGTGTCCTGCAGTTCACACTATGACGCGCAGTTAACTGCGTTCTTCATCGACCCGCGAGCCAAGTGATCCACCGTCCAGGGTAATAGTTTGTAATATGGTACAGATTCAAACAACATAATAATAACATATATATAATACATACGTATATATATAAGTTTTATAAGTATAATAAAATTTTATATAAATTAGAACGAGAGCGGGCATAAAGACACACTCTCACTCTAAACCGTTTAATTTTTTGTTTAGTTGACGAGCACGCATGATACGACAGAGCTCGGGGTTCGGATTTTTCACCCCTCAAAGCTATCAGACGCAAGCGTGACGCGAGATTGTAACGACAAAAAAAAAAATAATCATCGTTAATCTCTTTATTGACTTTGGATGGTTTATTAAATATATACACATGTACAATTATTATATTAATAACAACGCACACGTATACACACGTTAATGATCCTTCCGCAGGTTCCCCTACGGAAACCTTGTTACGACTTTTACTTCCTCTAAATGATCAAGTTTGGTCAACTTCCCAACGACGCCAACGGCCGCGAAGCCACCGCGTGTCGGTCCGAAGACCTCACTAAATCATTCAATCGGTAGTAGCGACGGGCGGTGTGTACAAAGGGCAGGGACGTAATCAACGCGAGCTTATGACTCGCGCTTACTAGGAATTCCTCGTTTATGGGGGATAATTGCAAACCCCAATCCCCAGCACGAAGGAGTTTCAACGGGTTGCCCGGGCCTTTAGGCCAGGGAGAACATGTTGATTCCTTCAGTGTAGCGCGCGTGCGGCCCAGGACATCTAAGGGCATCACAGACCTGTTATTGCTCAATCTCGTGCGGCTCGAAACCGCCGGTCCCTCTAAGAAGAATTTTAATACGTCGCCAGTGAGTTGCTTGACCGAAGCCATGCACACCGAAATGACGACGCCTATTTAGCAGGCTAGAGTCTCGTTCGTTACCGGAATTAACCAGACAAATCGCTCCACCAACTAAGAACGGCCATGCACCACCACCCACCGAATCAAGAAAGAGCTGTTAATCTGTCAATCCTTCCGGTGTCCGGGCCTGGTGAGATTTCCCGTGTTGAGTCAAATTAAGCCGCAGGCTCCACTCCTGGTGGTGCCCTTCCGTCAATTCCTTTAAGTTTCAGCTTTGCAACCATACTCCCCCCGGAGTCCAAAATCTTTGGTTTCCCGGAAGCTGCCCGCCGAGCCATTGTAGTAACGTCGGCGGATCGCTAGATGACATATTTACGGTTAGAACTAGGGCGGTATCTAATCGCCTTCGAACCTCTAACTTTCGTTCTTGATTGATGAAAACACCTTTGGCAAATGCTTTCGCTGATGTTCGTCTTGCGACGATCCAAGAATTTCACCTCTAACGTCGCAATACGAATGCCCCCAGTTATCCCTATTAATCATTACCTCGGAGTTCTGAAAACCAACAAAATAGAACCGAGATCATATTCTATTATTCCATGCACGAAATATTCAAGCAGCATTTTGAGCCCGCTTTGAGCACTCTAATTTGTTCAAAGTAAAATTGTCGGCCCACCTCGACACTCAATAAAGAGCACCGCGATAGGATTTTGATATTGAACGGGCGTTTTACCGCCCGCTCACCGACGATATGCTCCGCAAACGTGTCAGTATCACCGCGGATGCGGTGCACCGACAGCGCGGCGCACAAATGCAACTACGAGCTTTTTAACCGCAACAATTTTAGTATACGCTATTGGAGCTGGAATTACCGCGGCTGCTGGCACCAGACTTGCCCTCCAATTGTTCCTCGTTAAAATATTTAAAGTGTACTCATTCCGATTACGAGGCCTCGTAAGAGTCCCGTATCGTTATTTTTCGTCACTACCTCCCCGTGCCGGGAGTGGGTAATTTGCGCGCCTGCTGCCTTCCTTGGATGTGGTAGCCGTTTCTCAGGCTCCCTCTCCGGAATCGAACCCTGATTCCCCGTTACCCGTGACAACCATGGTAGTCGCAGAAACTACCATCGAAAGTTGATAAGGCAGACATTTGAAAGATGCGTCGCCGGTACTGGACCATGCGATCGGCAAAAGTTATCCAGATTCATCAAAATTAACGACTTCGGACGCGAGGCCCTCCGTCGATTGGTTTTGATCTAATAAAAGCACTCATCCCATCACTGGTCAGAGTTCTGATTGCATGTATTAGCTCTAGAATTACCACAGTTATCCAAGTAACTGAGTAAGATCTAAGGAACCAAAACTGATATATTGAGCCATTCGCGGTATCGCCTTAATACGGCTTGCACTGAGACATGCATGGCTTAATCTTTGAGACAAGCATATAACTACTGGCAGGATCAACCAGGGAGCTACTATCGACGAGACTCGAGAGAGCTGACATCATTCATTCCCCCAAGCGAGCCGCTGAGCGCGACGTGCTAGGGTTGTCTTTTGTTAGAGACAGAAGAATGTGTTTTGCGTGCGCGTGTGGTGTTTCAATTCATACGAGATGTTATCTCGTATGAATTTACTACAAGACACGATGACGCTACAACGACGGTTTGTCGTTAGAGATGTAATTTCCTTTCAGGTGTGTTTGCGTTCCACGTTTATATTAAAAACGGTTACGTAATTACGCTATCGACGAATCGACGTTCACGCCCGGAGTTTCGAGAGACACGGTTGGAGCTCGTTGCCGCGTTTCAGCACGAGGGCACGGCCGAATGTGTTGTTGTGTGTGTGTGTTCCTTAGACACGCGACCATCATTCGATTCATATTATATTTTGATAATATGCATTGATATCATCACCCGAGCGAACCGTGTAACCAGTACGCATCGGAGATTCATAGACGGTAAAGCACAGAGTTTTAACATAAATATATACATAACCATGAGATCATATATCTATAAAATGTTAAATATATAAAAAAAAAAAAAAAAAAAAATACACTTGTTGTTACACAATATTCGCATAACAATCGAAAACAAACCAGGTAGAGTCATCATTTCTACCATAAGCGTTCGCGCGCTGTACTGGTTTGCTCTCTCATTGTAAGTGTGCGGTTGGTTGTTAGTGGTGTTGTTACCAAATACATTATTGAATGTAGGTAGAGCTCCTCAACCAACAAACTCTACACTCTAATATACTCACAGTAACTCCACAACGATTACACCTCATGCATACACACAAAGTCCACACCGTCGTGTTACTTGCCCCGCCGACCAACCCAACTCTACTACACCAGGAGGTAGAGTCGTCACAACTCAGCGAACGCGCTGTTTTGTGCTGCTCTACCAACTGGCGTATAACAGTGTCAAAAGTTTGTATTCCAAGACGATACAACGTATTGTATTAATGTATTGTTATCATTAAAAAAAACATTATAATAAGTATTATAATTTACAGAAAAAAGAAGAGCAAAAAAAAAATTAAAAATTATGAACCCCCCAAATTGTGACTCTACATTTTTCTCACTTTCACAGTGCGTCGCTCACCACGTTACACGTTCATAGAATAGAATAATACCCTATCGAGTTTGATTACAGTGTGGTAGCGGCTTTGATTAACAATAGTATAAAAAAATATTGTGATAAATAATTTACCTTTATGAGCTGAAGTGGCATCCTGCACCCCACCCCCGCCATCCTGCCACCCTCGGGATCCAGGAAGACAGATAAATACTGAAATATATTATAAAAAGATACTATTTATCAACATAATAAAAAAAAAAAAAATACACAAATCGTTTTAAATATAATATTTTTTCTTTTTTTTTTTATATTTTATACTTTTGGAGCCTGTTCAATTTAAAGAAACGAATCCTTCCTCTTTTTAATTTGTGTTATGGTTAATGTAACGTAACCTAAGCTTTTTTTTTTTTTTTTTTTAATTTTTAATTTTCTATTTTTTTTTTTTTTTTTTTTGTGTAATCTTTTATGGATATTTCAAAGACCGGGGTGGTCCTGAAGATTATGTTATGATGTCGGACTCAAACTAACCTAACATAATATAATATAACACCTAACCTAACATAAGTTTTTTTTTTTTTTTTTACTTGGGGTTAAACTTTAATGGTTATCTCCAGGCCGGGGAGGTCCTGAAGATTATAATAAGATGTCGGACTCAAACTAACCTTAACCATAAAACAACCCCTAACCTAACCTAACCTAACCTAACCTAACCTAACCTAACCTAACCTAACCTAACCTAACCCCTAACCTAACCCCTAACCTAACCCCTAACCTAAACCCTAACCTAAACCCTAACCTAACGTAACCTAACCTAACCTAAATAATAATTAAAAAAAAAAAAAAAAAAAAAACCTAACCTTACTTAATTTTAACTAACAATTAATTAAATTCAATTATTTACCTAGTAATTTCGATAGAATCATGGAATGGCCTACCTTACAATGCAACCTACATAAATATAATAATATCCATCACTAATGGTCTTATATATTAAGTTTATAATTTAAGATACTAACTACTTCCAATTTAATGCCTTATGAAATACCTTATTGATTAAATAGAAGCTTATTTGGCTTAGTCTTACATTTGAGAGCGAAACAAACGGGAAGTCAAGCAATGTTACATTTTAACATTGATTAATTTACTTTGAGACCTTACTTTTACCACAATATACAGTTATAATACATATATTATTTACTATTCAACAAACTGTAACCATCAAATACATTATTATGATTATAGCTTATTTATTTAGTGAAAATGATTTGATCTAGTATTTGAATTTGAGCCGCGAAACAATTGGGAAATCACGCCTGTTCCATATTATTAGGCATTGAATATCTTTTGAAATCTTATTGTTTATAAAAACATGTGTACATAGTATTCTTATATGTATATATTATTACTAAACAATATAAAATATCTCATACGTGAATGTTGGTACCTTGTAGATAAGAAATAAACATAAAAATACTTTGATTCATAAGATACAGTCAAAGGGACGAGATAAAAAAAGGAAGAACCTAACTCCACCTAACCTTAATGAGTATAAAATCTCTCTAGTGAAAATACTTATTTACTTCGTTTGGCGTCTGTACAGGAAGTAAATGCACTTGGTCAATGATCCTTCAAACATTTTCTACCTCAACCGTTGCCTGCTCTACAATCGTAAAGCATTATTTTGAAATCGAGATTTTAAAAGGGGAAAAGACAACGTCAACATGCATGTAAAGAATTAAAGTTTTAATACATATTTTAGATGAAAAATATAGAGGAGTTTGTAAAAAGATTACTTTTAACGATTTTACGTGAGTGCTATAGTTTGCCGATAAGCGGTACGGAGTGTGGCATCTCACTCTATGGTACAAAACTGCGGTACCCTTAATATTATTAGTAATTTAATGACTGTTTATAAATATAAAAATCAACCATAGAACAATTAGCGTTATCGATTTGTTTAAATTCTTGACATGACAAATTAATAATTTCAAATCGGCAAGTTAAAACTAATTACCAGTAATTAGCTAATTACCATTAATTATATCTACGAAATTAATATTATGTTCTAATAGATTTTTCGTTTTTAAAACGGTCTTCCGTCGTCATATAGGTAGGTATTACATAATATACTAGCGGTCCGCCCCGGTTTCGCACGGGTATTGAACAAAAATTTTAAATTTTCATACGGAACCCTAATTTTTTTTTTAAATATTTTATAGACTATGTTGTGTAACGGAAAATATTGGATTCTAATGGTGAAAGAATTTTTCAAATCGGTCCAGTAGTTTCGGAGCCTATTCAATTCAAACAAACAATCAAATCTTTCCTCTTTACAGTATTATTATATTATAGTAGGTAAGTACCTATAGATTAGTCCATAGAAATAACAAAAATATTCGACGGTTTTCCCTACCAATAAAACTTTACTATTACTATTCCAACGATGACTGGAATTGAGGTAATATCAGTTGAGCTACCTATAGTTTGTTTTCAACAGTCTGCAGTTAGCTCAATTTTTTTCAAAATTTTTGAAATTGAAAAAATCGAGCTAACTGTAGACTGTTGAAAACAATTTACAATTAGCTCGAGTCGACTACTAATTTTTTTAAATAAAAAAAATCGAGCTAACTGTAGACTGTTCAAAACAATTTACTATTACCTCGAGTCGACTACGATACAAATATGCTTATTATTGTACACCAGAAAAAGACCATAACAAAGGACATTACAATTGGGGCGGCCTTATCGCATAAAGATATCTTAATTTTTTGAAGGTTTTCTGGAAAAAAGGAGGTGGTTTAGGTACATAATGTATCAACTGTAATGTGAAATATATAAATAAATAGTATAAAAAAATTCTCAATTAAAAAAAAAAGAAAAAACACAGTTTTAACAACTATTAAAACTATGTAGGTATTCGGGTTTTTCTTTTATTTTTTCAAGGAGATGAGTTTTGAACTAATCTGAACTAACTAATGTTAGTTAGTAAAACATTGATTTAATTACGAAATGCTAAATGGACAGACTTTCCATGCGTATGAAAAAGTGAAATA
>CAWVOY010000208.1:12500-25000 GCA_963931895.1 Eupithecia pulchellata | reverse complement strand
AACGGTAGTGTATAGGCAAAACGCTTCAGCGCCATCCATTTTCAGGGCTGGTTGCTTCGGCAGGTGAGTCGTTGCACACTCCTTAGCGGATTCCGACTTCCATGGCCACCGTCCTGCTGTCATGAGCGACCAACGCCTTTCATGGTGTCCCATGAGCGTTTTTTGGGCGCCTTAACACTACGTTTGGTTCATCCCACAGCGCCAGTTCTGCTTACCAAAATTGGCCCACTTGGCACCGTCATCAGATCTCCGGCTTCATCATTCGAGTAAGCCGGAGTTCTCACCCATTTAAAGTTTGAGAATAGGTTGAAGTCGTTTCGACCCCAATGCCTCTAATCATTCGCTTTACCGGATGAGACTGTTCAAATCGACGCCAGCTATCCTGAGGGAAACTTCGGACGGAACCAGCTACTAGATGGTTCGATTAGTCTTTCGCCCCTATACCCAGTTCCGACGATCGATTTGCACGTCAGAATCGCTACGGTCCTCCATCAGGGTTTCCCCTGACTTCGACCTGACCAGGCATAGTTCACCATCTTTCGGGTCCCAGCATCTGTGCTCAGAGCGCGCCTGCAATCTCGAATTGGAAACGAGACGCCTCGGGAGTGCGAGAGGCCGACCTAGATCGACGCACCATCCTCCCTGAGCGAACGGCAAGCGTTCACCTTCACTTTCGTTAAGCCTTTCAGTTTAGACATTTTACTCAATGACTCGCACACATGCTAGACTCCTTGGTCCGTGTTTCAAGACGGGTCCTGCGAGTGCCCGAAACTGAATCATCGCAGACACGGTACGCGTACAGTCCGAGACAGCACGGCTGCGACAACAGGCGCGCCGCACCTCCGCTCGCACTTGGGCAGGACGGAGATGACGACGTAGCCTTGCGTCGGGCCGGACGCGCATAAACGCGTACGCGATCCGTTAAGAATACCGTCCGACGGCCGGTCGGCAACCGTCACGGTCTGAACTGAACCCCCGAAGGGGACAATCCAGACTCCCGAACGGCGCTTAGACCGACATCGAACGGGTCGCGATGTATTACTAAGGGAGAAGTGCACGCCGTCCGCGAACGTAGGAACCACCAGCGCCGTGCCGGACGACCGAGGCCGACGACATCGAGCGCTTGCAGCCACGCCGCGGAATAACGATGAATCTCCCCGTTCGTTCATTCGAATTTCGCAGGTTTACCCCTGGTCGGTTTCACGTACTGTTGAACTCTCTCTTCAAAGTTCTTTTCAACTTTCCCTCACGGTACTTGTTCGCTATCGGTCTCGCGGTAATATTTAGCCTTAGATGGAGTTTACCACCCACTTAGGGCTGCACTCTCAAGCAACCCGACTCTGAGGAGTGTCCCTCTCGCCGCAGTCCTCCGTCGCTACGGGCCTGGCACCCTCTATGGGAAATGGGCCCCGTTCAAGACGAACTTGGACAGGAGTGGACTACGACGAGAAATCGGAACCTCCCGAACACCACATCTCCCGACGCCGTTACAACGTCGGGATTCAGTGCTGGGCTTTTTCCTGTTCGCTCGCCGCTACTAAGGAAATCCTAGTTAGTTTCTTTTCCTCCGCTTACTAATATGCTTAAATTCGGCGGGTAATCCTCCCTGATCTGAGGCCAACGTATAAAAAGGGGAGGCAGACACGATATCCGTTACGACGCGAAACACATAATTAAATGTATATTCGCGCCCTTCGGACGTCGAGTCCGCCTACCGCACTCTCATAAGCACTAGCGTGATATAATAAAATTATAGAGACAATACGATCGCGCTTTTTGCAGCTCATCGTTTCAAGATTAGTTTATGCAACAACGCATCACAGCGCGATATTATAATCACACATGGTTTGTTGCAAATTTTAATCAGACGATTCGCTACGCGATTGTCGTTTCTCAAAATTTCTATCAACATGCTTTGAATTTTTCAAATATTTAAAAGGACTCTTTTTGTATTCACGCGCGCAAGGCGCGCGAACGCAACGAGAGAACCTTCAGATGCGTAAGAAGAATGAATCTCACTACGCAATGTGATTGTTTATTTATGCAGCCGGCCCTCAGACAGGAGTGGTCCTGGATGTGTATCCACGGACCGCAATGTGCGTTCGAAATGTCGATGTTCAAATGTGTCCTGCAGTTCACACTATGACGCGCAGTTAACTGCGTTCTTCATCGACCCGCGAGCCAAGTGATCCACCGTCCAGGGTAATAGTTTGTAATATGGTACAGATTCAAACAACATAATAATAACATATATATAATACATACGTATATATATAAGTTTTATAAGTATAATAAAATTTTATATAAATTAGAACGAGAGCGGGCATAAAGACACACTCTCACTCTAAACCGTTTAATTTTTTGTTTAGTTGACGAGCACGCATGATACGACAGAGCTCGGGGTTCGGATTTTTCACCCCTCAAAGCTATCAGACGCAAGCGTGACGCGAGATTGTAACGACAAAAAAAAAAATAATCATCGTTAATCTCTTTATTGACTTTGGATGGTTTATTAAATATATACACATGTACAATTATTATATTAATAACAACGCACACGTATACACACGTTAATGATCCTTCCGCAGGTTCCCCTACGGAAACCTTGTTACGACTTTTACTTCCTCTAAATGATCAAGTTTGGTCAACTTCCCAACGACGCCAACGGCCGCGAAGCCACCGCGTGTCGGTCCGAAGACCTCACTAAATCATTCAATCGGTAGTAGCGACGGGCGGTGTGTACAAAGGGCAGGGACGTAATCAACGCGAGCTTATGACTCGCGCTTACTAGGAATTCCTCGTTTATGGGGGATAATTGCAAACCCCAATCCCCAGCACGAAGGAGTTTCAACGGGTTGCCCGGGCCTTTAGGCCAGGGAGAACATGTTGATTCCTTCAGTGTAGCGCGCGTGCGGCCCAGGACATCTAAGGGCATCACAGACCTGTTATTGCTCAATCTCGTGCGGCTCGAAACCGCCGGTCCCTCTAAGAAGAATTTTAATACGTCGCCAGTGAGTTGCTTGACCGAAGCCATGCACACCGAAATGACGACGCCTATTTAGCAGGCTAGAGTCTCGTTCGTTACCGGAATTAACCAGACAAATCGCTCCACCAACTAAGAACGGCCATGCACCACCACCCACCGAATCAAGAAAGAGCTGTTAATCTGTCAATCCTTCCGGTGTCCGGGCCTGGTGAGATTTCCCGTGTTGAGTCAAATTAAGCCGCAGGCTCCACTCCTGGTGGTGCCCTTCCGTCAATTCCTTTAAGTTTCAGCTTTGCAACCATACTCCCCCCGGAGTCCAAAATCTTTGGTTTCCCGGAAGCTGCCCGCCGAGCCATTGTAGTAACGTCGGCGGATCGCTAGATGACATATTTACGGTTAGAACTAGGGCGGTATCTAATCGCCTTCGAACCTCTAACTTTCGTTCTTGATTGATGAAAACACCTTTGGCAAATGCTTTCGCTGATGTTCGTCTTGCGACGATCCAAGAATTTCACCTCTAACGTCGCAATACGAATGCCCCCAGTTATCCCTATTAATCATTACCTCGGAGTTCTGAAAACCAACAAAATAGAACCGAGATCATATTCTATTATTCCATGCACGAAATATTCAAGCAGCATTTTGAGCCCGCTTTGAGCACTCTAATTTGTTCAAAGTAAAATTGTCGGCCCACCTCGACACTCAATAAAGAGCACCGCGATAGGATTTTGATATTGAACGGGCGTTTTACCGCCCGCTCACCGACGATATGCTCCGCAAACGTGTCAGTATCACCGCGGATGCGGTGCACCGACAGCGCGGCGCACAAATGCAACTACGAGCTTTTTAACCGCAACAATTTTAGTATACGCTATTGGAGCTGGAATTACCGCGGCTGCTGGCACCAGACTTGCCCTCCAATTGTTCCTCGTTAAAATATTTAAAGTGTACTCATTCCGATTACGAGGCCTCGTAAGAGTCCCGTATCGTTATTTTTCGTCACTACCTCCCCGTGCCGGGAGTGGGTAATTTGCGCGCCTGCTGCCTTCCTTGGATGTGGTAGCCGTTTCTCAGGCTCCCTCTCCGGAATCGAACCCTGATTCCCCGTTACCCGTGACAACCATGGTAGTCGCAGAAACTACCATCGAAAGTTGATAAGGCAGACATTTGAAAGATGCGTCGCCGGTACTGGACCATGCGATCGGCAAAAGTTATCCAGATTCATCAAAATTAACGACTTCGGACGCGAGGCCCTCCGTCGATTGGTTTTGATCTAATAAAAGCACTCATCCCATCACTGGTCAGAGTTCTGATTGCATGTATTAGCTCTAGAATTACCACAGTTATCCAAGTAACTGAGTAAGATCTAAGGAACCAAAACTGATATATTGAGCCATTCGCGGTATCGCCTTAATACGGCTTGCACTGAGACATGCATGGCTTAATCTTTGAGACAAGCATATAACTACTGGCAGGATCAACCAGGGAGCTACTATCGACGAGACTCGAGAGAGCTGACATCATTCATTCCCCCAAGCGAGCCGCTGAGCGCGACGTGCTAGGGTTGTCTTTTGTTAGAGACAGAAGAATGTGTTTTGCGTGCGCGTGTGGTGTTTCAATTCATACGAGATGTTATCTCGTATGAATTTACTACAAGACACGATGACGCTACAACGACGGTTTGTCGTTAGAGATGTAATTTCCTTTCAGGTGTGTTTGCGTTCCACGTTTATATTAAAAACGGTTACGTAATTGCGCTATCGACGAATCGACGTTCACGCCCGGAGTTTCGAGAGACACGGTTGGAGCTCGTTGCCGCGTTTCAGCACGAGGGCACGGCCGAATGTGTTGTTGTGTGTGTGTGTTCCTTAGACACGCGACCATCATTCGATTCATATTATATTTTGATAATATGCATTGATATCATCACCCGAGCGAACCGTGTAACCAGTACGCATCGGAGATTCATAGACGGTAAAGCACAGAGTTTTAACATAAATATATACATAACCATGAGATCATATATCTATAAAATGTTAAATATATAAAAAAAAAAAAAAAAAAAAATACACTTGTTGTTACACAATATTCGCATAACAATCGAAAACAAACCAGGTAGAGTCATCATTTCTACCATAAGCGTTCGCGCGCTGTACTGGTTTGCTCTCTCATTGTAAGTGTGCGGTTGGTTGTTAGTGGTGTTGTTACCAAATACATTATTGAATGTAGGTAGAGCTCCTCAACCAACAAACTCTACACTCTAATATACTCACAGTAACTCCACAACGATTACACCTCATGCATACACACAAAGTCCACACCGTCGTGTTACTTGCCCCGCCGACCAACCCAACTCTACTACACCAGGAGGTAGAGTCGTCACAACTCAGCGAACGCGCTGTTTTGTGCTGCTCTACCAACTGGCGTATAACAGTGTCAAAAGTTTGTATTCCAAGACGATACAACGTATTGTATTAATGTATTGTTATCATTAAAAAAAACATTATAATAAGTATTATAATTTACAGAAAAAAGAAGAGCAAAAAAAAAATTAAAAATTATGAACCCCCCAAATTGTGACTCTACATTTTTCTCACTTTCACAGTGCGTCGCTCACCACGTTACACGTTCATAGAATAGAATAATACCCTATCGAGTTTGATTACAGTGTGGTAGCGGCTTTGATTAACAATAGTATAAAAAAATATTGTGATAAATAATTTACCTTTATGAGCTGAAGTGGCATCCTGCACCCCACCCCCGCCATCCTGCCACCCTCGGGATCCAGGAAGACAGATAAATACTGAAATATATTATAAAAAGATACTATTTATCAACATAATAAAAAAAAAAAAAATACACAAATCGTTTTAAATATAATATTTTTTCTTTTTTTTTTTATATTTTATACTTTTGGAGCCTGTTCAATTTAAAGAAACGAATCCTTCCTCTTTTTAATTTGTGTTATGGTTAATGTAACGTAACCTAAGCTTTTTTTTTTTTTTTTTTTAATTTTTAATTTTCTATTTTTTTTTTTTTTTTTTTTGTGTAATCTTTTATGGATATTTCAAAGACCGGGGTGGTCCTGAAGATTATGTTATGATGTCGGACTCAAACTAACCTAACATAATATAATATAACACCTAACCTAACATAAGTTTTTTTTTTTTTTTTTACTTGGGGTTAAACTTTAATGGTTATCTCCAGGCCGGGGAGGTCCTGAAGATTATAATAAGATGTCGGACTCAAACTAACCTTAACCATAAAACAACCCCTAACCTAACCTAACCTAACCTAACCTAACCTAACCTAACCTAACCTAACCTAACCTAACCCCTAACCTAACCCCTAACCTAACCCCTAACCTAAACCCTAACCTAAACCCTAACCTAACGTAACCTAACCTAACCTAAATAATAATTAAAAAAAAAAAAAAAAAAAAAACCTAACCTTACTTAATTTTAACTAACAATTAATTAAATTCAATTATTTACCTAGTAATTTCGATAGAATCATGGAATGGCCTACCTTACAATGCAACCTACATAAATATAATAATATCCATCACTAATGGTCTTATATATTAAGTTTATAATTTAAGATACTAACTACTTCCAATTTAATGCCTTATGAAATACCTTATTGATTAAATAGAAGCTTATTTGGCTTAGTCTTACATTTGAGAGCGAAACAAACGGGAAGTCAAGCAATGTTACATTTTAACATTGATTAATTTACTTTGAGACCTTACTTTTACCACAATATACAGTTATAATACATATATTATTTACTATTCAACAAACTGTAACCATCAAATACATTATTATGATTATAGCTTATTTATTTAGTGAAAATGATTTGATCTAGTATTTGAATTTGAGCCGCGAAACAATTGGGAAATCACGCCTGTTCCATATTATTAGGCATTGAATATCTTTTGAAATCTTATTGTTTATAAAAACATGTGTACATAGTATTCTTATATGTATATATTATTACTAAACAATATAAAATATCTCATACGTGAATGTTGGTACCTTGTAGATAAGAAATAAACATAAAAATACTTTGATTCATAAGATACAGTCAAAGGGACGAGATAAAAAAAGGAAGAACCTAACTCCACCTAACCTTAATGAGTATAAAATCTCTCTAGTGAAAATACTTATTTACTTCGTTTGGCGTCTGTACAGGAAGTAAATGCACTTGGTCAATGATCCTTCAAACATTTTCTACCTCAACCGTTGCCTGCTCTACAATCGTAAAGCATTATTTTGAAATCGAGATTTTAAAAGGGGAAAAGACAACGTCAACATGCATGTAAAGAATTAAAGTTTTAATACATATTTTAGATGAAAAATATAGAGGAGTTTGTAAAAAGATTACTTTTAACGATTTTACGTGAGTGCTATAGTTTGCCGATAAGCGGTACGGAGTGTGGCATCTCACTCTATGGTACAAAACTGCGGTACCCTTAATATTATTAGTAATTTAATGACTGTTTATAAATATAAAAATCAACCATAGAACAATTAGCGTTATCGATTTGTTTAAATTCTTGACATGACAAATTAATAATTTCAAATCGGCAAGTTAAAACTAATTACCAGTAATTAGCTAATTACCATTAATTATATCTACGAAATTAATATTATGTTCTAATAGATTTTTCGTTTTTAAAACGGTCTTCCGTCGTCATATAGGTAGGTATTACATAATATACTAGCGGTCCGCCCCGGTTTCGCACGGGTATTGAACAAAAATTTTAAATTTTCATACGGAACCCTAATTTTTTTTTTAAATATTTTATAGACTATGTTGTGTAACGGAAAATATTGGATTCTAATGGTGAAAGAATTTTTCAAATCGGTCCAGTAGTTTCGGAGCCTATTCAATTCAAACAAACAATCAAATCTTTCCTCTTTACAGTATTATTATATTATAGTAGGTAAGTACCTATAGATTAGTCCATAGAAATAACAAAAATATTCGACGGTTTTCCCTACCAATAAAACTTTACTATTACTATTCCAACGATGACTGGAATTGAGGTAATATCAGTTGAGCTACCTATAGTTTGTTTTCAACAGTCTGCAGTTAGCTCAATTTTTTTCAAAATTTTTGAAATTGAAAAAATCGAGCTAACTGTAGACTGTTGAAAACAATTTACAATTAGCTCGAGTCGACTACTAATTTTTTTAAATAAAAAAAATCGAGCTAACTGTAGACTGTTCAAAACAATTTACTATTACCTCGAGTCGACTACGATACAAATATGCTTATTATTGTACACCAGAAAAAGACCATAACAAAGGACATTACAATTGGGGCGGCCTTATCGCATAAAGATATCTTAATTTTTTGAAGGTTTTCTGGAAAAAAGGAGGTGGTTTAGGTACATAAT
This sequence comes from Eupithecia pulchellata, assembly GCA_963931895.1. Lineage (NCBI taxonomy): Eukaryota > Metazoa > Arthropoda > Insecta > Lepidoptera > Geometridae > Eupithecia > Eupithecia pulchellata. The sequence continues at coordinate 16,610 of CAWVOY010000208.1, read as the reverse complement.
GTATCAACTGTAATGTGAAATATATAAATAAATAGTATAAAAAAATTCTCAATTAAAAAAAAAAGAAAAAACACAGTTTTAACAACTATTAAAACTATGTAGGTATTCGGGTTTTTCTTTTATTTTTTCAAGGAGATGAGTTTTGAACTAATCTGAACTAACTAATGTTAGTTAGTAAAACATTGATTTAATTACGAAATGCTAAATGGACAGACTTTCCATGCGTATGAAAAAGTGAAATAAAAAAAAATTAATAGCAATAAACGCAAAATTAACGCTTATTTACATTTTCATAGAAATAGATTAACATAAAAAAAAAACTGTACGCCATACGACTCTATACGACGAAAATATAGCGACAAGTTTACACGATTTTTACACGTTCACAGAATTAGAAAAGTTTAAAAAAATAAAACGTGTACACGCTGTGCATGTACACGTTGTAGTGCAGAGGATCGTCCTCGGACGAATCACCTGGCGTAGGGCTGAGTCTCAACAGATCGCAGCACGACGCTGCTCTACCGAGCACAACACCCCGCCAGGAACGTAAGTCGTCTACAGACTATTCCGAGCCCCGACATCGAACTGAGTTAAATCCGGACCGATAGGAGCCGTGGTGCACGTGTTCGCACCGTACGCACCGATCTCCAAGGTCCAAATGGGCTTCGACGTCACGCCTTACGTTATGTAAAGCGCAACTAGTAAAGTCACATTGTTTAGAGCCTCCCGACTCTCGGGGCTCCACAGTGAGCATATCCTTGCCGGATTCGGCTAGGCTGGCTTCGGCCTTAGAGGCGTTCAGGCATAATCCCGCGGATGGTAGCTTCGCACCACCGGCCGCTCGGCCGAGTGCATGAACCAAATGTCCGAAACTGCGGTTCCTCTCGTACTGAGCAGTATTACTATCGCAACGACAAGCCATCAGTAGGGTAAAACTAACCTGTCTCACGACGGTCTAAACCCAGCTCTTTTTTTTTTTTTTTTGGGTTGGCAACCCTACTATCAACAGCTGATCGCAAATGTTTCCTACGAATTTAATCTAAAATAATTGTTTTTACGTAGATTTATAGAGCCCTTTCCGATTTCATCGCATATTCCCATCATAAAACAACTGTTCAAATATATAATAGCTTTCTAAGTCGTGTTATTTGTGCGTTTTTGGCCATCGGTAAACCGTCGTTTTCGGTTAGAAGTTTTGCTGGCTTGTGTTTTGAGGTGTTTTGTGCTTACTTGTGCCCTATTCTCGTGTAAAGGAATACTATTTCCAACAAAGTTAACATCTATAAAGTCACGTAAGTCCATACAAACCTTTTCAAGACATAACCTAGACATTGAAAATTCTGCCTTTCAGTATCTTGTTTACTTGTGTATTTACAAGTCCCACTCACTCATCCATAATGATGACTCGTAAAGCCGACAAGATGCACCAGGTTTTACTGGAATTAAAGTCCGCTAAGAGGCAGATTGGTCAATTAGAAGCAGAATTAGTTGAGAATGAAAATATTCTCTTAGAAGCTTTAGATAATAATAAAAAGATTAAAAATGAAATGTCTGCGTTGCATTCTCAGTATGCTTACATTACCGAGGAACGGGATAGGCTTCAGTTATTAGTAGATAGGCTCGATCAAACATGTGGCATTGAGTTTGAGTCCGTCCTGCAAAGAACTTCGGTGCTGGAGAAACAACTGTGTGACGCCCACCAACACATCACCCAGCTGGAGAATGCGGCCGACAGCTCTGCCACCGCGAAAACACAAAGTTTATTTGATGAGTTGATATCCGCTGAATCAAACTCGGGCCAAGTTTCTGTTGCAGGCTGCAACTTACACACTATGCAAACAATTGACCTAACTAAAGATGACTCAGTGTGTAATGTGGAGGCCAGCAGCAAAAACTACAAACGCAATATTAGTAAAACTAAGTTAAAAAAATATGTTAAAATAAATAAGTTTGTAAAAAAAACTGAAAAACTTCTTAAAAACCAAAAAAATGCCGTATCTAAACTCAAATGTAAGAGAAAAGTTCTCAATAAATTAGAGCTTTGTACATTAAAACTAAATTATAATCAGACCCAATATGAGGCTGAAATGCTGGACCTGAGATGTAAACTTGGCCAGGCTGAGCACTCCCTAGAACACTACATAAGTCTTTATGAACGCACTACTGAACAGACAAGGGAACTCAATCTGGCCATGGATGCACTGCTCAGGAGCCAGGTGAGTCTGGAGGGCAGGGTTCTGGAGGGCTGCAGCTGCTGTAACCCAGGCCCAATCTGTGACCACTCAGGTCCGGACAGCACTGTGTCAGCTGTAGCCCATCTGGATCTCAGCACTTTATACTCAGGTATCCAAACCATCATGTTCTGCGATGAAATTGGAAAAAATATGGGTCAGTTCTTAAATATGAGTATGGAACATCCTCTAGTAAATAATTGTTTTCCAAATTCTAACTTGCATTATATTATGCAAAATATTGATAATTACACTTTTAAAAGTAACTCTAATCTGATAATTTGCATTGGAAATAGGGGTAATGTGAACAAATCTGACCTAATCAGGTATATGGATAAACTGTGTTCTTTAAACTTAAAAGAAATTGTGATGTTCACATTCCCTTACAGCGACAGCTTGCCACAATCAGAAAACAACCTTAGATATAAGCTAAATATGATGTTGCACACTATTTCAAGCAACAATAATAATGTACATGTGATTGACACTAACAATATTGTTAGTAAAAAATATTATTTGACTCAAGGTAATTATTACCTATCAAATTTTTATAAAAGACAGATAGCAATTTCGCTATCCTATTATTTTAAAACCACAGCCAAAAACTTGGCTATAAAAAATGCTTCTTTTGAGCATTCTTTTAATTTCACAAACAATACCTTGGAAGTTATTCCAAGTCATTTAAATTAGAAATAACGACAATAGAGGAAGTCTCTAGCCATATAAAGTCAAATATTATTAATCACAAGAAAAAACAAGGAAAACAAAATTGTAAAATAAATGCAAAGTTTACCAACTTGGTGCACCAAAATATTCAAGGTTTGAGAAGTAAATTATTAGAATTAGAATTATACATGAACTCATTTGATATTGACATCATCTGCTTAACAGAACATTGGCTAAAAAGCTATGAGATCATGTTTAGCTTTAGTAACCATCAGGTTGGTAGTTCTTTTTGCAGATCACATGCTATTCGTGGAGGCTCTTTAATATTACTAAATAAACTTATAAAATTTAAAGAACGTAAAGACATAGTTTGTTTATCGGTTGAAAGCCACATTGAAGTAGCATGTGTTGAGTTGGAGCAAACTATTGTAGTAAGCGTATACACCCCACCATCAGCCTCTTTTGAAATATTTGAAAAAATTATGGATGACATCTTATATAAAATATCAAAATCAACCAAAAATCTCATAGTATGTGGAGACTTTAATATTAATCTTTTAGAAGTGTACTCCTTAAGTAGTAGATTAATTAACTTATTTAACTCTTATAATCTAAAGCCACTATTTTTGGAACCTACTAGAATAACTGAAACTTCAGCAAAATGTATAGATAATATGTTTGTTTGCTTAAATGATAAAATTGTTAGTAAAAATATAATAAGTAACTTAAAATCAGACCACTTAGGTCAAATAATCAAATTACAAATTCAAGTTAAAAATAATAATGTACAAAAAAAAATAACATACATACCTGTGACCACAAGTCGATTTGAGCGGTTGAAATTGGATTGGGATTCTAAACCACCACCTTGTTACTCATATAACAGCCCCAATGAGTCATATTGCAGTTTTTTTAACAAATTCACCACTGCATTCAATTCAATATTCACACCCAAGTCGATTGTGGTCTCAGAAAAACTTAACTTTAGTGAGTGGGCAACAGTAGGTATACATAAGAGTAGGCAAACTTTGTATGAACTGTATAATGAAAAACAATACAATTTTAGTCTCGAGTTCAAAGAAAAAGTAAAAAACTACTCAAAAATGTTCAGAAAAGTTTGTCAACTGGCAAAATCAAATTATATAAGCTCGAAAATCAGAAATAGTGAACACATCGACCGACATCGAAGGATCAAAAAGCAACGTCGCTATGA
>CAWVOY010000208.1:2500-10000 GCA_963931895.1 Eupithecia pulchellata | reverse complement strand
GGCGCGCCGCACCTCCGCTCGCACTTGGGCAGGACGGAGATGACGACGTAGCCTTGCGTCGGGCCGGACGCGCATAAACGCGTACGCGATCCGTTAAGAATACCGTCCGACGGCCGGTCGGCAACCGTCACGGTCTGAACTGAACCCCCGAAGGGGACAATCCAGACTCCCGAACGGCGCTTAGACCGACATCGAACGGGTCGCGATGTATTACTAAGGGAGAAGTGCACGCCGTCCGCGAACGTAGGAACCACCAGCGCCGTGCCGGACGACCGAGGCCGACGACATCGAGCGCTTGCAGCCACGCCGCGGAATAACGATGAATCTCCCCGTTCGTTCATTCGAATTTCGCAGGTTTACCCCTGGTCGGTTTCACGTACTGTTGAACTCTCTCTTCAAAGTTCTTTTCAACTTTCCCTCACGGTACTTGTTCGCTATCGGTCTCGCGGTAATATTTAGCCTTAGATGGAGTTTACCACCCACTTAGGGCTGCACTCTCAAGCAACCCGACTCTGAGGAGTGTCCCTCTCGCCGCAGTCCTCCGTCGCTACGGGCCTGGCACCCTCTATGGGAAATGGGCCCCGTTCAAGACGAACTTGGACAGGAGTGGACTACGACGAGAAATCGGAACCTCCCGAACACCACATCTCCCGACGCCGTTACAACGTCGGGATTCAGTGCTGGGCTTTTTCCTGTTCGCTCGCCGCTACTAAGGAAATCCTAGTTAGTTTCTTTTCCTCCGCTTACTAATATGCTTAAATTCGGCGGGTAATCCTCCCTGATCTGAGGCCAACGTATAAAAAGGGGAGGCAGACACGATATCCGTTACGACGCGAAACACATAATTAAATGTATATTCGCGCCCTTCGGACGTCGAGTCCGCCTACCGCACTCTCATAAGCACTAGCGTGATATAATAAAATTATAGAGACAATACGATCGCGCTTTTTGCAGCTCATCGTTTCAAGATTAGTTTATGCAACAACGCATCACAGCGCGATATTATAATCACACATGGTTTGTTGCAAATTTTAATCAGACGATTCGCTACGCGATTGTCGTTTCTCAAAATTTCTATCAACATGCTTTGAATTTTTCAAATATTTAAAAGGACTCTTTTTGTATTCACGCGCGCAAGGCGCGCGAACGCAACGAGAGAACCTTCAGATGCGTAAGAAGAATGAATCTCACTACGCAATGTGATTGTTTATTTATGCAGCCGGCCCTCAGACAGGAGTGGTCCTGGATGTGTATCCACGGACCGCAATGTGCGTTCGAAATGTCGATGTTCAAATGTGTCCTGCAGTTCACACTATGACGCGCAGTTAACTGCGTTCTTCATCGACCCGCGAGCCAAGTGATCCACCGTCCAGGGTAATAGTTTGTAATATGGTACAGATTCAAACAACATAATAATAACATATATATAATACATACGTATATATATAAGTTTTATAAGTATAATAAAATTTTATATAAATTAGAACGAGAGCGGGCATAAAGACACACTCTCACTCTAAACCGTTTAATTTTTTGTTTAGTTGACGAGCACGCATGATACGACAGAGCTCGGGGTTCGGATTTTTCACCCCTCAAAGCTATCAGACGCAAGCGTGACGCGAGATTGTAACGACAAAAAAAAAAATAATCATCGTTAATCTCTTTATTGACTTTGGATGGTTTATTAAATATATACACATGTACAATTATTATATTAATAACAACGCACACGTATACACACGTTAATGATCCTTCCGCAGGTTCCCCTACGGAAACCTTGTTACGACTTTTACTTCCTCTAAATGATCAAGTTTGGTCAACTTCCCAACGACGCCAACGGCCGCGAAGCCACCGCGTGTCGGTCCGAAGACCTCACTAAATCATTCAATCGGTAGTAGCGACGGGCGGTGTGTACAAAGGGCAGGGACGTAATCAACGCGAGCTTATGACTCGCGCTTACTAGGAATTCCTCGTTTATGGGGGATAATTGCAAACCCCAATCCCCAGCACGAAGGAGTTTCAACGGGTTGCCCGGGCCTTTAGGCCAGGGAGAACATGTTGATTCCTTCAGTGTAGCGCGCGTGCGGCCCAGGACATCTAAGGGCATCACAGACCTGTTATTGCTCAATCTCGTGCGGCTCGAAACCGCCGGTCCCTCTAAGAAGAATTTTAATACGTCGCCAGTGAGTTGCTTGACCGAAGCCATGCACACCGAAATGACGACGCCTATTTAGCAGGCTAGAGTCTCGTTCGTTACCGGAATTAACCAGACAAATCGCTCCACCAACTAAGAACGGCCATGCACCACCACCCACCGAATCAAGAAAGAGCTGTTAATCTGTCAATCCTTCCGGTGTCCGGGCCTGGTGAGATTTCCCGTGTTGAGTCAAATTAAGCCGCAGGCTCCACTCCTGGTGGTGCCCTTCCGTCAATTCCTTTAAGTTTCAGCTTTGCAACCATACTCCCCCCGGAGTCCAAAATCTTTGGTTTCCCGGAAGCTGCCCGCCGAGCCATTGTAGTAACGTCGGCGGATCGCTAGATGACATATTTACGGTTAGAACTAGGGCGGTATCTAATCGCCTTCGAACCTCTAACTTTCGTTCTTGATTGATGAAAACACCTTTGGCAAATGCTTTCGCTGATGTTCGTCTTGCGACGATCCAAGAATTTCACCTCTAACGTCGCAATACGAATGCCCCCAGTTATCCCTATTAATCATTACCTCGGAGTTCTGAAAACCAACAAAATAGAACCGAGATCATATTCTATTATTCCATGCACGAAATATTCAAGCAGCATTTTGAGCCCGCTTTGAGCACTCTAATTTGTTCAAAGTAAAATTGTCGGCCCACCTCGACACTCAATAAAGAGCACCGCGATAGGATTTTGATATTGAACGGGCGTTTTACCGCCCGCTCACCGACGATATGCTCCGCAAACGTGTCAGTATCACCGCGGATGCGGTGCACCGACAGCGCGGCGCACAAATGCAACTACGAGCTTTTTAACCGCAACAATTTTAGTATACGCTATTGGAGCTGGAATTACCGCGGCTGCTGGCACCAGACTTGCCCTCCAATTGTTCCTCGTTAAAATATTTAAAGTGTACTCATTCCGATTACGAGGCCTCGTAAGAGTCCCGTATCGTTATTTTTCGTCACTACCTCCCCGTGCCGGGAGTGGGTAATTTGCGCGCCTGCTGCCTTCCTTGGATGTGGTAGCCGTTTCTCAGGCTCCCTCTCCGGAATCGAACCCTGATTCCCCGTTACCCGTGACAACCATGGTAGTCGCAGAAACTACCATCGAAAGTTGATAAGGCAGACATTTGAAAGATGCGTCGCCGGTACTGGACCATGCGATCGGCAAAAGTTATCCAGATTCATCAAAATTAACGACTTCGGACGCGAGGCCCTCCGTCGATTGGTTTTGATCTAATAAAAGCACTCATCCCATCACTGGTCAGAGTTCTGATTGCATGTATTAGCTCTAGAATTACCACAGTTATCCAAGTAACTGAGTAAGATCTAAGGAACCAAAACTGATATATTGAGCCATTCGCGGTATCGCCTTAATACGGCTTGCACTGAGACATGCATGGCTTAATCTTTGAGACAAGCATATAACTACTGGCAGGATCAACCAGGGAGCTACTATCGACGAGACTCGAGAGAGCTGACATCATTCATTCCCCCAAGCGAGCCGCTGAGCGCGACGTGCTAGGGTTGTCTTTTGTTAGAGACAGAAGAATGTGTTTTGCGTGCGCGTGTGGTGTTTCAATTCATACGAGATGTTATCTCGTATGAATTTACTACAAGACACGATGACGCTACAACGACGGTTTGTCGTTAGAGATGTAATTTCCTTTCAGGTGTGTTTGCGTTCCACGTTTATATTAAAAACGGTTACGTAATTGCGCTATCGACGAATCGACGTTCACGCCCGGAGTTTCGAGAGACACGGTTGGAGCTCGTTGCCGCGTTTCAGCACGAGGGCACGGCCGAATGTGTTGTTGTGTGTGTGTGTTCCTTAGACACGCGACCATCATTCGATTCATATTATATTTTGATAATATGCATTGATATCATCACCCGAGCGAACCGTGTAACCAGTACGCATCGGAGATTCATAGACGGTAAAGCACAGAGTTTTAACATAAATATATACATAACCATGAGATCATATATCTATAAAATGTTAAATATATAAAAAAAAAAAAAAAAAAAAATACACTTGTTGTTACACAATATTCGCATAACAATCGAAAACAAACCAGGTAGAGTCATCATTTCTACCATAAGCGTTCGCGCGCTGTACTGGTTTGCTCTCTCATTGTAAGTGTGCGGTTGGTTGTTAGTGGTGTTGTTACCAAATACATTATTGAATGTAGGTAGAGCTCCTCAACCAACAAACTCTACACTCTAATATACTCACAGTAACTCCACAACGATTACACCTCATGCATACACACAAAGTCCACACCGTCGTGTTACTTGCCCCGCCGACCAACCCAACTCTACTACACCAGGAGGTAGAGTCGTCACAACTCAGCGAACGCGCTGTTTTGTGCTGCTCTACCAACTGGCGTATAACAGTGTCAAAAGTTTGTATTCCAAGACGATACAACGTATTGTATTAATGTATTGTTATCATTAAAAAAAACATTATAATAAGTATTATAATTTACAGAAAAAAGAAGAGCAAAAAAAAAATTAAAAATTATGAACCCCCCAAATTGTGACTCTACATTTTTCTCACTTTCACAGTGCGTCGCTCACCACGTTACACGTTCATAGAATAGAATAATACCCTATCGAGTTTGATTACAGTGTGGTAGCGGCTTTGATTAACAATAGTATAAAAAAATATTGTGATAAATAATTTACCTTTATGAGCTGAAGTGGCATCCTGCACCCCACCCCCGCCATCCTGCCACCCTCGGGATCCAGGAAGACAGATAAATACTGAAATATATTATAAAAAGATACTATTTATCAACATAATAAAAAAAAAAAAAATACACAAATCGTTTTAAATATAATATTTTTTCTTTTTTTTTTTATATTTTATACTTTTGGAGCCTGTTCAATTTAAAGAAACGAATCCTTCCTCTTTTTAATTTGTGTTATGGTTAATGTAACGTAACCTAAGCTTTTTTTTTTTTTTTTTTTAATTTTTAATTTTCTATTTTTTTTTTTTTTTTTTTTGTGTAATCTTTTATGGATATTTCAAAGACCGGGGTGGTCCTGAAGATTATGTTATGATGTCGGACTCAAACTAACCTAACATAATATAATATAACACCTAACCTAACATAAGTTTTTTTTTTTTTTTTTACTTGGGGTTAAACTTTAATGGTTATCTCCAGGCCGGGGAGGTCCTGAAGATTATAATAAGATGTCGGACTCAAACTAACCTTAACCATAAAACAACCCCTAACCTAACCTAACCTAACCTAACCTAACCTAACCTAACCTAACCTAACCTAACCTAACCCCTAACCTAACCCCTAACCTAACCCCTAACCTAAACCCTAACCTAAACCCTAACCTAACGTAACCTAACCTAACCTAAATAATAATTAAAAAAAAAAAAAAAAAAAAAACCTAACCTTACTTAATTTTAACTAACAATTAATTAAATTCAATTATTTACCTAGTAATTTCGATAGAATCATGGAATGGCCTACCTTACAATGCAACCTACATAAATATAATAATATCCATCACTAATGGTCTTATATATTAAGTTTATAATTTAAGATACTAACTACTTCCAATTTAATGCCTTATGAAATACCTTATTGATTAAATAGAAGCTTATTTGGCTTAGTCTTACATTTGAGAGCGAAACAAACGGGAAGTCAAGCAATGTTACATTTTAACATTGATTAATTTACTTTGAGACCTTACTTTTACCACAATATACAGTTATAATACATATATTATTTACTATTCAACAAACTGTAACCATCAAATACATTATTATGATTATAGCTTATTTATTTAGTGAAAATGATTTGATCTAGTATTTGAATTTGAGCCGCGAAACAATTGGGAAATCACGCCTGTTCCATATTATTAGGCATTGAATATCTTTTGAAATCTTATTGTTTATAAAAACATGTGTACATAGTATTCTTATATGTATATATTATTACTAAACAATATAAAATATCTCATACGTGAATGTTGGTACCTTGTAGATAAGAAATAAACATAAAAATACTTTGATTCATAAGATACAGTCAAAGGGACGAGATAAAAAAAGGAAGAACCTAACTCCACCTAACCTTAATGAGTATAAAATCTCTCTAGTGAAAATACTTATTTACTTCGTTTGGCGTCTGTACAGGAAGTAAATGCACTTGGTCAATGATCCTTCAAACATTTTCTACCTCAACCGTTGCCTGCTCTACAATCGTAAAGCATTATTTTGAAATCGAGATTTTAAAAGGGGAAAAGACAACGTCAACATGCATGTAAAGAATTAAAGTTTTAATACATATTTTAGATGAAAAATATAGAGGAGTTTGTAAAAAGATTACTTTTAACGATTTTACGTGAGTGCTATAGTTTGCCGATAAGCGGTACGGAGTGTGGCATCTCACTCTATGGTACAAAACTGCGGTACCCTTAATATTATTAGTAATTTAATGACTGTTTATAAATATAAAAATCAACCATAGAACAATTAGCGTTATCGATTTGTTTAAATTCTTGACATGACAAATTAATAATTTCAAATCGGCAAGTTAAAACTAATTACCAGTAATTAGCTAATTACCATTAATTATATCTACGAAATTAATATTATGTTCTAATAGATTTTTCGTTTTTAAAACGGTCTTCCGTCGTCATATAGGTAGGTATTACATAATATACTAGCGGTCCGCCCCGGTTTCGCACGGGTATTGAACAAAAATTTTAAATTTTCATACGGAACCCTAATTTTTTTTTTAAATATTTTATAGACTATGTTGTGTAACGGAAAATATTGGATTCTAATGGTGAAAGAATTTTTCAAATCGGTCCAGTAGTTTCGGAGCCTATTCAATTCAAACAAACAATCAAATCTTTCCTCTTTACAGTATTATTATATTATAGTAGGTAAGTACCTATAGATTAGTCCATAGAAATAACAAAAATATTCGACGGTTTTCCCTACCAATAAAACTTTACTATTACTATTCCAACGATGACTGGAATTGAGGTAATATCAGTTGAGCTACCTATAGTTTGTTTTCAACAGTCTGCAGTTAGCTCAATTTTTTTCAAAATTTTTGAAATTGAAAAAATCGAGCTAACTGTAGACTGTTGAAAACAATTTACAATTAGCTCGAGTCGACTACTAATTTTTTTAAATAAAAAAAATCGAGCTAACTGTAGACTGTTCAAAACAATTTACTATTACCTCGAGTCGACTACGATACAAATATGCTTATTATTGTACACCAGAAAAAGACCATAACAAAGGACATTACAATTGGGGCGGCCTTATCGC
>CAWVOY010000207.1:32463-54264 GCA_963931895.1 Eupithecia pulchellata | reverse complement strand
ATAACAGCTGACCCCGCCGCTCCCCGCCGCGCCCCGCGTCTCCCGCGCCGCCCGCTGCCCCTCGATGACTACATAAAGACAAAAAAACTCGCTCTCTGTATGTTCCACATGATTTCCTGGCTCAACATGAGAGCTGGCCGCACCGCTGCCGCACCGCCCCCGCCCAGTGCACCCGCGCCGCGGTGCGAGCAGTGTGTCTGCTCCTGGTTCTCAGGACTAGGACTGCCTTATTTATATTGACTTAGAATGAAAGATTGAAAGTGAACAAAAAGTCCAAAACATCTTCAGTGATATTATAATAACTAAAACTATTTTAACTACTTTCTGTGTACTGTAGTACACCCCGCCCGCCCCGCCGCCGCCCGCCCCGCAGCACGCGCTACGAAGTTCTACGAAGTGTATCTTTTTACCGGAAGGAAGGGCTCAACTTAGAAAAAACTTAGTACATGGGAAGTAAAAGTAAACCTTTCCTATAATGGACTTAAAACCGCGACTCGTTAGGTTTATTAGATTGGTTCCCATGAATGATATAGTTTGTAGTATAAATCTAGGTGCGCGTTGAAATCTTTTCTTTTGCTACGTAGTACCTACGCACGTAGTACCCGGCGGCGTCCGCACGTGCTTCCAAGATCCGCTTCACAGCCAGGTACAATCATTATCTACATGCCGGTATGTACCAGAGCATGAGTCAATTGTAAAGTGTCCGGAGGTAAGGGGAAGGCGAGATATAAGAGAAACAAGAACACAAAGCTCGACGCTACTATGGTGAAATGCATAACTCTCAAGAACGTCTATTTTGAGTGCTATTTTACTGATTATGAGGATGATTGTGAATCAAACTACAAAAAATAATATGAGCGTGATAAAAAGGGGAAGATTTTTTCGTTCCGAACTTTTTTACCCGACTTCCAATTGACTTTATAAAATTTTATTTGTCAACACCTCACAACGTTGTGTTTTGTTTCACTCTGTCTGTTGGTTGATATTGACATGACAATTGACATTTTGTGAATGGGAAATGGTTTGCTATAGCAGTTGCTAGCCCATCGTTGTATTTACTGTCAAAAGAGATATTTTCATTCATTCATGGGCTTCGATTTCGGCTGGGACTAGGAATCGTCCTTTGAAGGTTATTTTATTTGGAATTTGATGGATTGAGAACACAAAGACCTTCCTAAGGGCTTTAATACCTATATCAAGTACAAGATGGGAGATATTAGCGTAATCGCTCCGCGGTGCGCGGCTACATGTGCTTGCAGCATTCGCCTGATATACACTTGCGCGAGGAGACACATGCGAAGAGGACCTTTGCGTGGAGACATGTCCAAATAATCATCAGCTCGGAATAGGAATCGCAGAGGGTAGCAGATTTCACCACTGCGTAGGGGTTCGGGTCTCTTATTTTCTGGTGAAATGTATGAAATGAAATGAATTTATTACTGTTACATAATCAAAGCTGTTAACCTTTGAGTATATAATCAAAGCTGTTAACTAGGTGGTAATGTGTACAGCGCTCTTATATTAATCTATTTAGTATCTCTAGTCTGCCATGGTCTGGCTTACAGCATTAGGTACCTACTTAACATAATATACAAATTTTTAGGTACCGTAAGATGGGGCTATTTGGAACAAATTTTCGACAAAAGTTACATTATCTTCGATTTTGCTAAGGTGACCACACATTTAGTACTTTTAATGGATAAATCCCGTTTAGACCCACATAATTGTTTACCTAAGATACCTCTATCTTCCATAGACATTTTTTTTTTTCTTATTTTTAGGGTTTTGCCATCGGTTGCAAAATCTACAAACACTTGGTACATTTCACATCGATCGCTCTGCAATCTTTGGAGATAGGGGGGGGGGGGGGGGAACGGTCGTTTTTTTGACCTTTTTCAAAATATTTTAAAAAGTATAAAATCTACCAAAATTTCAAAAACTATTTTGAAATCTACAAACGAGTACCTTTCATTTGATACCTTTTCCGACTTTGTAGGTCCCATTTAAAATTTCGATTTCAAAATTTATATCGAAAATCTTCATTTTGATTTTTCATTTCATCATCATCATCATCATCATCACCAGCCTATAATAGTCCACTGCTTTATTTTTTTATTTTTATTTTTCAATTATTTGTCTATTAAAGCTACGGGCGCACAAAATGTATTATTATTTCAAATGTCAAGTCAATAGGTGCAGTACCAGACCACTATGGTCAGAGCCATGGATTTATGAAAAGTACGGATAGAATCCTGTCAAATCAAACTTGAATCTTAGCAATGGCGGAATGACATTGAGTGTCAGTGTATAGAGAGTTGCCAACAGAAGAAAAAATTACCCATAATTTTATAAGTATTCTTCCTAATAATTGTTCACTTATTAATATGAATATGTAAATTATAATTAATCATTTTAGGTACTGCTTTAGCCACGGTAATCGTGTTTATTACACCTACTTTTTATAATTTTCAATTTACGCCAGCGCTTTATGGTTCTAACTGCAGTGAATTTTATTGTCCCACAAGAACAGAACAGAACACTGTACTTTCCCGGGATTAAATAGTAACTACCCCTATTTGCTAATCGAAGAAATTTCAACAAAATCTGTTCAGGCTTCTGAGTGTGTGTGCAGAAGTAACAAAGATAAACACATCCAAAGTCTCATTCCATGTCTAATTTTAGTTTGAATAAATTATTCTTTGTGCCTATTTACTGGCTGACAACATTTTCTGCTTGCTGCGGCTTCGCATACGTTGTTCCTATGGAAATGCCTAACCAATATATAAAAAAAAATTATAATTATTTAAATGTACATTTGCAGCCATATCTCATGATTGTTACTGGGAAGATCAATTAAACGTTCCTAATAATGAAAAAATATTAATTTTTCTCATATTCATTGTTTGGTTTGATAAATAATAAATAAAAATTTATGTACCTAGGTATACATATAATTTAAGAATTCTTTTACATGAAAAATCTTATGCACACTGCATGCTATACTAGATTTAGTGGAATTCCAATTATTTTCATTGTGAGATTCTCTGATTATGCGAATTCAATTTAACTTTCAATTTTCATCACCTGGAAATCTGAAAAAATATTGACTATTAGTTATGCCCCACGGCTACCTATAATCTCGATATAACATGATATCTACGTAGCATCAGCGTCAGCAAAATTATTATCAAAATGGGTGCAGCTATTTTGGAGGTTAGTTTAAATAAACACCAAACATATTTCGTAATTCGTATACCTAAAGCTAAAGCTAAGCTATTGTATTGATATTACAAACAGAAATTCAATATCATAATTATATTTCAAATAATACATATTATTATAGATAACCAGAATGATAAAGAAATGCATATTTACCTGATTCATAATTTACCTAAAGTCAATAAAATATGAGAATTCAAACTTTTTTAATATCCTCCCAAACTTACCGGAAAATTTACATGTTTTCATGTTGGCAAGACTGGCTAGATTTTGTGCTTTTATTTAGATTTTTTTGTTGATAATAATTTTGCGTCAAATCGAAGAAATAAGTTGGTGAAATAAGAAATTTACCTAGGAAATGTGATCCGGTGTTTTTTATTGACAAACCCATTGTGATTTTTGCAACATCTGACCACACAAGACGGCGTTTTCCATTTATTTTGGTTTGTTTACAATAGAGTTCATCAGTTGGTGTCTATAGCCGTAATGGCGATGGCCAGCATACTATTTGATTGATTGGCATGCTTGCTTGATTGGAGTGCTTCGTTTTATTTTGTTTTGATACTCCTTCCGAACTTATTTATAGTTTCATGGTCAGAGCGTTAACTTTAGTTACAATTTGAAAGATAATAACAAAGTTCAGGAATATACCTACAGGCCTATCACAGAGAGCCGTATTAAGAATTTTCAAAGTAAAGTTGAACTAACCTTAGCTAATATATCTTGCTCTGATGACCCTAATGATCTTTTTGCTAAACTCTTGAATACTATAAACAAAGAACACAATGAAATATTCAAACTTAAAACATGCTCAGTAAGAGATAGAGTCGGATTCATTGATTGGGCCACTCCTGGCATTTATTAGAAGTAGGGATAGACTGTATAACCTTTATAGTGATAGGAAAGCTATGTTACATGATCCTGCGTTTCTTTTGTATGTAACCAACTACTCGAAAACATTTAAGAAAGTCTGCAACACAGCAAAATGCCTATTTTTGAGGAAAAAAATATTAAATTCATCAAATAAAATAAAAGCAACATGGAGACTAATAAATAACGAAACTGGTAAATCAAAGCCATGTAATAGAGAAATTAGGTTAAAAGTTAATAATTCAATTCTTATTCAAGAACAAGATATTGCCGATGCTTTTGATGCATTCTTTTCTGATATCCCTAAAGTTGTTACCCGTTCTCTAAACTCCTCACCTTCATTGTCGGTTGAATTGTTAGAATCATCTGTTCTAAAATGTAATGAAATTTTTATCTTCAGTCATGTAAACGCAAATGATGTAATGAAAACTTTTAAATCAATTAATATCAAAAATACAGAGGATCTCTGGGTCTTAGTACGTATCTCAACAAAAGTACTAAGTTCAATCATCAAGGAAGTGGCTCCTTGCTAGCCTTTATTTTCAATAGTTGCGTCGACGCAGGAGTTTTTCCTGATCTCATGAAATATAGTAAACTTGTTCTTCTTTATAAATCTGGTAGCCACACTTATCCGGCCAATTACAGGCCTATTTCCATACTACCTGCATTCAGCAAAATTTTTGAGAAAATAATTCTCACTCAGTTAACCTGCCACTTCAACGTTAATAGTTTATTCCATAACCATCAATTTGGCTTCACCAAAGGTAGATCGACAACAGATGCAGGTACAGTTCTATTAAAACATATATTCGATGCTTGGGATAAAGCAAAAAACGCTATTGGTATATTTTGTGATCTCTCTAAAGCTTTTGATTGTGTAGATCATGGTACTTTAATTAGTAAATTGAAACATTATGGAATTAATAACAAGGCACTGGACCTTATGCAATCATATCTGTCTGATAGAGTTCAAAAAGTTGATATTGGTAAAGAAAGATCTAGAGGTTCGAAGATTGAATTAGGTGTTCCGCAAGGATCAATATGAGGTCCATTTTATTTTTAGTTTATGTAAATGATCTTCCTTTTTTAGCAAAAGATCTTTGTGATATAGTCTTATTTGCTGATGATACTTCGTTGATTTTTAAAGTTGATAGAAATAAATATAATTATGACGACGTAAATAGTTCTCTGTCACAAATACTTGATTGGTTCACCGCCAATAACCTCTTACTCAATGCTAAAAAAACCAAATGCATGTTACCAAATGTAAGAGATTTCCTTACTAAAATTATGCTAAGGGATGAGATAGTTCCTGTTGTAGACTCAACCATTTTCCTAGGGCTACATATTGATTCCTCTCTGCAATGGAGACCGCAAATTGATGCTCTCGCAGGCAGACTTAGTTCAGCAGCCTATGCAGTTCGAACAATTAGATATATTACCGATGAAGATACAGCTAGGTTATTTTATTTCAGTTGCTTCCATAGTATTATGTCCTATAGTATTTTGCTATGGGGACAGGCGGCGGATTTACAGACTATCTTTGTACTTCAAAAAAGGGCGATCCGTGCGATTTATAAATTAAAGCCACGCGATTCTTTGAGAGAATTATTTAAAGAAATAAATATTTATCTTGACAGTAATATCACAATACATCTATGAAAATTTAATGTATACGCATAAAAACAGAGACAACTTTTTGGAAAACTGTGATGTTCACGCTAGAAATACCAGAAACAAAAATAAATTACTTATACCATCGTACAGATTACATAAGGTAGGGAAGTCATTTATGGGAAATTGCGTGCGTTTCTATAATAAGCTTCCATCTGAAGCAACTGAGCTCCCTATTTGTAAATTTAAACAATACATAAAACAAAATCTTATTAAGAAAGCATTTTACTCGATAGATGATTACGTTAACGATAATAATGCTTGGCCAGATGTCGCTCCGTTCCACACCGACAATAGCATGTAAGAAATTGAATGTTGTTCTTAGCTACATACATAGTATCTAAATAATTATTGTAATGTATCTAAATCATTTTAGACTTAGATTAGATAGGTAAAAAAAAAAACATTGTATTAGACACATAAGTTATATATGAATGTACTAGTGGTTTCTTTTTCACTTCTTCCACTAGTGGACAAAAAATTGAAGTGAAGAGAAATCAATAACACCTTATTTCTATTTGTTATAATAATTAACTGTATGAAATTTGACTTGTCTAAGTGCTTATTTTGTAAGCCTAAAGAAATAAAGTTATTGAATCTGAATCTGAAGTAGTTTCTGAGATATTAAGGGTTCAAAACACAAAACAGACCCAAAGTGATTCTATAAGGGTTTTGAAACCGATGTCAAAACCCTAAAAAACAATCGATGTCAAAAGTAAATAAATATAATGTAGGTAATTAAAATTTGTCATTAAGAAATTCATCAATGGTATAATATACTTTTTCTTCCAATAATTAATTTAATTTGTTTTTGAATGCGATCAAATTACCTTCGGAGCGTAGTATTGACAAAGGGATTTTGTTGTAAATGGTAGGTGCCATTCCAAAAACACTCTTCCTAAATAAGGCAGTTTTACATGAGGAATGGCGTAGTAGGTATTCCCTCACGGCGTGTGCTAACTGGGTACATGTCAAATCGCTCAAGATTAGATCGGACGTTTTTTTTTTTTTTTTTCGAATGGTCTTTAATGCTGTTGACCGCAGATGGCCATGACAGCGTTACCGGACTTTTGGTGGGCGCAGAGGGCGCCACACCGGTAAAGTTAGGTTGGGGCAACACGCGCAAGGGCCACCACTTAGGTGCGAACCTCGGTTTGGGCTGTTGCCAGATGCTACAAGAGGGTATGGAGGTTTCGCCTAGGTGCACAAGTGCACCTATGGGCGGAAGCGGGGAATTCTTCGACCCCGCATCCGGCGGGGTCGGTTTTTGGTCGTGTGTGTAGTGTGCGGAAGCGAATCGGTACTAGTTGACGTCACCTCCGGGTTAGCGGCGGTGATTGGGTCAACGGGGTCACCGAGAACGTGTCTCGGTCTACGGAGGATTAGTTCGGACGAAGGTTCCAACTTCGTATATATACAGGGAAGCAAGAGTGAGGATTTTCCACTGTTTGAAAAAACCCTTGCACGTGTCGGTCCGTCCTAGACCAAACATAGCTCTTATGCATCTCTTCTGTGCTCTGAATACCTGGACTTTATTTTTGTTGAGTTTCCCCAGAATATGACGCCATATCTTAATAACGACGCTGTATGCCCATAGTATGCTGCAAGTAAAGCTCTTGTGTTTGCTATTTTACTCAGTTTAAATAGTGCATATGAATATTGATATAGACGATTCCAAAGTGTGTCCGTATGTACCTTCCAATTTAACTACATATATATGTATTTCATAACCGGTATATCTCACGTTCCCTTTGCTCCCACTATGCCTTTCCCAGTACGAGTGCGAGACACATTATAAGGTAGAGTCCCTAGCACGTGTCGTGTTGAAGCGCTGCCGTACGCACTACCGCATATAAAAAAGTTAAACGTGCACATTGACACTTTGGCTAGGCTGCCCTACTACACTTTTTTTACGATGCTGTTTGCGCATTACCTCCTTACCTGAGGAGAGCTAGAGTGTTAGACTCTCCACTGGGCTACTAACAGATTGTTAGCAGTTAGTGACATACCAACTAAAAGCCCATCGATACTTTCTCTCTCACGTTAGTTCCAGAGCGTCGTAAAACCACTCGTCGCCAGACGATTCGTTGGACGACGCACTGGCAGTTGACAGGGTTGCGAGTTCCCGGTCTGATTCGACCGCTACCCTGTCGGTGATCATCGGAGACCTGTGCAATGCTGGGGTGGTTCTCCTCGTAATGGTACGAGGCTGCGCAGCTGGAGCAGCATGGAAACCAGCCCAGCTGGTCTCCATCGAGCGGAAGAAGGCGATGGAATCGTCTTCGCCTCCTTCCGGTCCTCTCGCTGTCAAGCACGCCCAAGCATTCCCCCAGCACGGCCGCGAGAGGTCCTGACCAACTACACTTTCCAGCTCTCGACGCTGCGTCGAGCAAGCACTACAGGGTATGTTGTGCTGTATCCTCGACGGCGCTGCAGTGAATTATGACAGGCAGAAGTTGCCTCTCTCTTTGCAACGCGGTACAGATACTGCCCAAAACAACCATGTCCAGTCAGGACTTGCATCAATCGGAGTGTCAGAGCACCATGCTCTCGATGCAGCCACTCTTCCAAGACAGGAGGGAAGGCCCTGATAGTCCCCCGGCCGTAGCGTGTGATTTCCAGTTCTTTGGCCCACTCCTGGGTAGCAGCTTCCCTCGCTAGGCTGCCCTGCCCAAGTACCCTAGCGAGCACCCAATTACTCTTCTTTTCACTATACTTATTGTTTTATCATTATAAACTGAATTTTTTAAGTTAAAATCATTCTACCTACTTTAAAAAGTTATGGATCTTTCAAACGGAGCCAAACTACAAATCTCAAACTTTAATAACCCGTTTCATTCCATTTTCGGGAATATTTTGAAAACTCCTGAAACACGTGTTCAATATTGTTGTATGTTTAACTGTAAGTTTCTATAAATTCGGCCACCCACCGCTTAAAGAGTAACAAAAACACGTAAAAAAACTTCAAACCCCTTTTCAACCTCATAGGGGTGGAATTTCCAAAAATCCCTACATAGCGGGTGGGTGGTTATGTAGTAAAAGGTAACACGTAAAACCTATCTTCTAAATTTCATCTGTCGAGCTTCAGCGGTTTAGGCTGGACGTTGTAGCCAGAAAATCGCTTGTTCCTTAATATATTTAAACAAATAAGATTGAGCTGAACAAAACTTCGTAGCAACTAAAACCCAGCTCGGTTTTAGTTGTAGCTACTCTATTGTACCTACTGCACTATACTGTACGTCGAGGACGTGAGAGAGCGATACAATGATTATTATTTTTGTAATGGGTTGTGTACAATGTGAACGTGCGATGAGGGGAGGCAAGGCGCGGGCCGCGCGGGGCGGGGGCTGCTGATAACGGCTGAACCGGCGACCTTACCCCCCGCCCCCCGCGCCGCACCCCGCTCTCCACACCGCCTACGCGCACGGCCCGAGTTGCTCGCAATACTTCGCCTCTAATGGAAAGAACCACCAAAACGAAAGGAGTCAGGTCAGGTGATTCGTACTATGAAGGGCAAGGCGCGAATTCATTTTTTGGTTTGATTGTTATAATCGGGAGAAGGTTCTTTATGTAAGAAAAAAACGTAAAAATCACCTCCACCTGTTGACCGCGGGGAAAAACGGGGTCACGATGGAAAAAATGAATGGCCTACAACTACAACTACTTAAAAGAAAATAAACAATCGTTGTTTTATATAGGTACTACTTATAAGAAAGAATCAATGTTCAGAATAAATGTTATGCACAATAAAAATAAAAACATGATATCAATAACTCAATAGATATTATATAAAATACATATAATTTTGAAAAAGATAAAGAATCTCTCAATACATAATCCTTTCTACTTCTTATTACCTTGTGTATTGAAATGACACAACTTTTAATTTTTATTAAAATACAGTTCTTTTCTATATCTATATCTATACTTCTATACTAATATTATAAAGAGGAAAGATTTGATTGTTTGTTTGTTTGTATGTTTGTTTGTTTGAATTGAATAGGCTCCGAAACTACTGGACCGATTTGAAAAATTCTTTCACCATTAGAATCCTAAATTTTCCGTGATGAACATAGGCTATATAGTATTTTCAAAAAAGTTAGGGATCCGTATGAAAAATTCAATAATTGAACCCTGCGCTGAATATTCAACCTCTTTTTCTATTATGGCACGTCAGAATAGAAAAAGAGGTTTAATAGCGCACGGTGCTTGCTTTTTCTCTACGGCCAGTGTCAGTTATGGAGTGTCGAGTCAATGTCAAAAATCCCAATGCTGTTAGAAAAAGTAAGGGATCCGTATGAAAACTGTGAAACACATCGTGTCAGTGTGTATAATTTCTGAAATTTTTGTTTAATACCCGTGCGAAGCCGGGGCGGGCCGCTAGTCTATACTAATATTATAAAGAGGAAAGATTTGATTGTTTGTTTGTTTGTTTGAATTGAATAAATAGGCTCCGAAACTACTGGACCGAGTTAAAAAATTCTTTCACCATTAGAATCCTTAATTTTCCGTGATGAACATAGGCTATATAATATTTTCAAAAAAGTTAGGGATCCGCATGAAAAATTCAATAATTGAACCGTGGGCTGTATATTCAACCTCTTTTTCTATTATGGCGCGTCAGAATAGAAAAAGAGGTTGTATAGCGCACGGTGCTTGCTTTTTCTCTACGGCCAGTGTCAGTTTTGGAATGTCGAGTCAATGTCAAAAACCCCAATGCTGTTAAAAAAAGTAAAGATCCGTATGAAAACTGTGAAACCCATCGTTTTAGTGTGTATAATTTCTGAAATTTTTGTTTAATACCCGTGCGAAGCCGGGGCGGGCCGCTAGTAATATTATAAAGAGGAAAGATTTGGTTGTTTGTTTGTTTGATTGTTTGTTTGTTTGATTGAATTGAATAGGCTCCGAAACTACTGGACCAATTTGAAAATTTCTTTCACCATAAGAATCCTAAAATTTCCGTGAAGAACATAGGCTATAAAATATCACCAGCTAACTTAAAGATCCGTATAAAAACTTTAATAATGAAACCGCGCTTTATATAAACTTCTTTTTTTTCTTTTTTTGCGCTGTTCGCTTTTGCTACGACTCAACTTCAACTTCTTTTTTTATGGCGCCGCTTTTGCTACGACGGCTCAGTCAGTGTCAGTTATGGATTGTCATAGACATCACAATTCGTTACTGGGGTGCCGGAGGAAACTCAAAGTCAAAAAATATAAAACTTCAAGATTGGAACCATGCGATATAGGCGATATAGCGGTGCGAGAGAAAAGTCAATGCCAAAAAATAAAGTGTGTTCCCTGTTTGTCTTATCTAGGTACAGGTACAATTTTAAAAAGGAAAGATTTGATTGTTTGTTTGTTGTTTGAATTGAATAGGTTCCGAAACTACTGGACCTTTTTGGAAAAAAAACATCATTAGAACGATAATCATAGGCTATATATGGGCTATATAATATTTTTAAAAGTTAGTGATCCCTATGAAAACTTTAATAATGTAAATAATCTAACGTGTGTGTAAGAACTTAAAATTCTGTAAAATACCCATGCGAAGCCGGAGCGGGCTGCTAGTTACTTATATTGCTGAAAAGTTTTTGATGTTTTTAGCAATAGAAGTGAAAAATATCATCATTTGTGAGGTCAGGGTCGCGAGAGAAAAGTAGCTCCTAATTGTAAGATAGAAAGCAAACGCTTCCGACCCTTATCTGATCTGCCGAATACCAGTTCTATACATTGTATTATAATACAATGTCAGGTTCTTCAGGTTCTTGTTTTAGACGAAGATTAAGCTCGGTTCGATTAGTTTGTTTGTGTGAAGGCAAGAGACTAGACTGGAGCTGGTCCGTCCTGCCGCGAGTGCGCCGCCCCGCAGTGACGCACGCGCCTGCCCCTGCCCCTGCCTGCTAGCGCACCATTACTCATCCGAATTCCCACAACTACCCTGCCTGCCTTACAAATCCCACTAATGAACATAACAGGTATAAATGACGCATGAATAAATAGCTACCTACCTATCGAGGAGGTGTTTAGGAATCTGCGGAGGTGTCCAACAGTGGGCTGGTTATGGTGATGATCATGTGAACTGGTCTTGATGTGAAGAGCGGCGAGACGGTGTGGCTGTGGAGCCGCCCGGCAGCGCGGGGCGAGCGGGGCGGGGCGGCGGTCTAGCGGGAATATGGATATAAGTAAATTAAAATAATTACGAAGAAGAACATGAATATAATTTAGGAAATATAACAGAACTCGAAAATAATCTACTAATCATTAACTACAGATAATTATGATCTGGCAAAGAAAGAGATAAGGATAACACAATGAGAATAAACAGAGACTGTTGCAGCTAATCCTGCAATGCAACGACAAATTATGTTCAGCCTCTTGCAAAGCATGGAGATAAAATTATAGGATGCTTACACACCATTAAATGGCAGTGAAATGGACGGCGGCGAAGTCTTCATTTTCTCCGATAGATACGGAAAAGTCTTTGGAGGCGATTAGGAGATTAAACATTCCTAGTCCCGGCTCGTCATATACAAAGCTTGTAACAGAATCATCACATGTCATCCCGCCAGTAACAATCCATGTGAAGATATACGCACTCTTAGTGTATGTACTCTTAATGCTTGAAGAAGTGGCTGAGGGTCCAGACGAGCTCAGAGATAACCTCTTCATCCTGAGCGAAATTAGTTAAAATAAACAAATTGTTCTATACACGCTACCTTACGGTATGCAACACACATACATACAATAACTACGTATTCAAATTAAATGTGGACATGTATACAATAATGACGTGCTCTCTTAGATAATATATTTTTGACATACCATCTATGTCCTTATAAATATTAGGAATTCATTGCGAAAATCAGTATTATGGAACATGGACGCGCCTGTGGGAAAGACAACGACTGTTGAAATTAAAACTGTGTCGTCCTCCGTACCTGACAATGACTATGATAGCACAATCAATAATAATAGTAATGAGTGCGGGTTTTCTAAACCCACGGATTTTTTAGACTTACGACCAGCAGCCCTGCCCGCGTCGCACACCGCGCACGGCCGGCTCCCGTCAGTATTCCACTAGCCTACTGCTCGGCCCATCTTCGAAAACATTTCAATAGCTGGTATGATCGAGACTAGTCTGTAACTATCCATGTTCTCTCGCCAACCTTTACCTTTATAGATAGGAAAGACCTTGCTCACTTTTAGCGTTTGTGGGTAAGCCTCTTCTTGGAGGCAATTATAGATATAGACATACCTAGGTATCTATTATAGTTAGGTCCTAAGTCATTTTCTATGTATGCCTAAATTGTAAACTTTAGTTGGAAATAAATAATTTTGTATTTGTATTTTGTATAATTATTAAATAGGCGAGTTAGTATCGGGACTAGCGGCACTATGATGGCCCCAAAGGTGGTCCATAGATATTCCATAGATATCTTTGGACCCCTAGGGAGATCTGAACTGAACTCGCACTGAACTCGCGCAGAACCAGGCGGCGCGGCGGCAGGATGGCAGAGAAATCTTGAGGAATGGATTTTTTTTCCATCTTTCTTTACTCACGGTCTTCCACCATAGACTTTTTAATTGAAAATAATGATAAACTTAAGTTTGGCCGGGTACTTCAATTCGTATGACATACGTACATAATACCCGGGCCTCGGGACCGCGACTGCGACCACGGGCCGGACCCGGATGTGAGACGACCCTGTCCCTCGCCCCACGCCCCACGCCCCACGCCCCACGCCCCTCGGCATCTTTTCTGATAATCACTCGCTTTGTTTATTTTTCATTGCTTGCGTGGTTTATTATTTCTTTGAATAGTTTATGGACATGTTTATTTGTTTATCTTATTTTGATTAGTTTAGCAACAAATGTGTGTATGTTAGGAGCGCGCGCGGCGCCCCGCGGCGAGCGGCCAGATAAACAACCCCTAACGAGCCCTCGTCGACAAGTGATTTACAGCCAGCTCGGCTGCGCTTGCACAGGCGGCAGCCGATACTCGGAACTCGCTCCTCATTCACTATTCCCACGAGTCATTCGTTATTTTCTAATTTGTCGATAATCGGAATTTATAGAATTCCTCCGTGAATAGCAATAAGAGAGATCCTAGTATCCTAGCCTTGTAGCTTAGGAGAAAACGCAACGGTGCAGCCCCCCCCCCAGCCTCCGGAGGTAGTGCCGCGGGCGCGTGGAGTAGGTCGGAAGATGGGTCGATAAGACGCGCACGTGCTGCTGCGATAGGTTATCTGCGCTGGCTGCGAGTGGAGTACGGCGCGGTGCGTTATCGCATCGCATCGCTCCCGCCCGCGAGCTATCAGCCGCCGCCGCCGCCGCTCCGTCTGCCGCGCCTCACGGGGCCTCCACCGCCGGACGCGAGCTTTCCCAGAAGCGCTGGTTCCCGTTTCGAAGATAAAAAGTAGAAGCAGGGTATGGAAGGGAGGACGTCTCATGAGACGGCTGCGCCCGCCGCGCCGTACGCGTGTGTACAGCGGGTGTGCCGCAGCGGACAGTGCACTACACCAGAAAAAGAGATTGAAATGGAACTGCATGCAAAAATGTAGGTACTTTGCCTACTTTACTATTACTATTTTAACCACTGCAGAAAAAACTGACCTGAAGTATGAACCTGCTGAGATGCAAGCAAATGTGTATAGTATAGAGTATAATAAAAAAAATCTAGCTCGTTTATAATTTTAATAAAAAAGAAAAATATAATTAATGGTGTAGGTGAGTACTTGAGATGAAAATGAAATGAAAGTAGCCTTTTTTCTCTGACCAAATTACAGCTGGTACCTACATAAACTTGTAACATATACGGTAAGTGTTATTGAGTACTTAAACGATTCCTTGTTGCCCTCATCTATCTCCTCGTAAGCATCTTCAATGCAGCCATAGCCACTTGTTCGTTCCCTGACGCCTGAAAGGAAGCCAATGTAATTGGCATCCACAAACCGGGCAAAAAGGCGAACGAACCTGCCTCCTACCACCCTATAAGTTTCCTCAGTGCACTGGGGAAAATTTATGAGAGACTCCTTCTGAGTCGCCTCTGGTCCCACGTCAATAAGCACAAGCTCCTACACGATGAGCAGTTCGGCTTCCGAGCTCATCACTCTTGTCCCCAACAGGTGCTCCGCATCACGGAGCACATCCAATCCATGTGGCATCACATCCGGCCCGCTAGCACGGGAGCTGTCTTCCTCGATGTAGCGAAAGCCTTCGACAAGGTCTGGCACAACGGCTTGATTTTCAAGCTTTTCACTCTCGGTGTGCCGGACAGACTCGTTCTCATCTTACGAAACTACTTGTCGAATCGTAGCTTCCGCTATCACGTGGAGGGCACTCTCTCTGACCCCCGACCCGTCCGAGCCGGAGTCCCACAGGGCTCCGTCCTTGCTCCGCTTCTTTTCACGCTTTTCACTAGCGATATCCCCCGACACCCGCAAGTAGAACTTGCCCTTTTAGAATAGAATAGAATAGAATATACTTTACTAGCTGACCCGCTCGCAATTTCATTTGCGTGGACTTTAGAGTAAAAAAATCTTGACGAAATCAGCTAATACCCTATTTTAAGAGTCGGAAATTGAAACCCGCTTTTAATATCATGTATAAGCCCATGCGTTTTCTTAAAAAAATAACCGTTTACTGTATTTTTTTATAGTGAATCTAATGACACGGTGGACTACAAACATTCTACTTTAGCCCATTTTATTTGTAAATTACCTAATCCTATTTTATTTAAATATATCTACAGATTGGCTTTCTAAGATGGGACTGGATAGCAAAATCAGAAACCATGCGACTAACAGTCGCGAAAGGAGTCACGGACAAAGTTCAAAAAAAATATTACGAATAAAAAAAAATTTAAACGAAATTTTATGGAGGAAAAACCACCATTGAATTAAAGGCTGGCTAGTGGCAAGCACACCAGTTGTTCAAAAAGATTGTCAAAATTACTCTGTACCATAATAAATTACCTGGATCTAAGTAGAGTGAGTATTCGAACAAAATTTTAAATAATGACTTTTTTTTGATTATCAATTGTGCATTTCTTGAATTTCTTCTTTGAAAAGAATGATACTTCTTATTAGCAACCAAATCTGTTGCTATAAAAATTTAGGGTGTATTTTTTAGTGATCATCCAACAAAATAAAAAAATCTGGCAGGTATGGTTTTCTCATAAATCGAAGTCATGAATCAAGACGTATTTTTAACTCATGGTTTCGGATTTGGTCATCCATTTCCTTCTCAGAAACCACCCTGTATACCTACCGATCATTTAAGGTTAATAAAACAGAATTTTTAAGTTACAGCCGATACGCACCAAACTATTTTATTTTCTACGGTGAAATTGAACATCTATATCAATACACATAAAAAAAATCCAGAAACATGTGTTTAGGTACCAAGGATTTTAGTTTTCTCTCTACGTTTCAAGTAAATATTGGTTAAAACTAACAAAAAACCTGAATAACTTCAAAAACTATTTTGTGTTGAAAAATCATTAAATACATGTTCTATAAATTGATATTTTAGGTATTGTCAGCAAGTTTTGAGGTAATTGGGACCAAGGATAAAAAGTCACATAAGTTAAGAAAGTCATTAAAAACTCTGAAACACGTGTTTTTATTTATTGTTCTTTCAGTATATTTTTGAAATGTTAAGTTGTTTACAATCCTTAATTAAAAGTCATACGGAGCCAAACTACGAATCACTCAAACTTGAATAACCCGTTTCACCCCATTTTCAGGAATATTTTGAAAAATGTATTAAATATTTTTGTTTGCTTATTTTTGAAATGTAATATTCCAGCTATGTACAAAATTGCAAAAAAAAATCATAAATATATCTACTTATTTTTTATACATATAAAGTAACTTTTATGAAAAACTCTGAAACACATGTTATTATTTATTGTTTTTTCAGTACACACTGGAAGCTTCAAATTCGTTAATACGCCATATAAAAAATGTTAAAGACATTTCAATACGGAGCCAAACTACAAATCTCAAACTTGAATAACCCGTTTCACCCCATTTTCAGGCATATTTTGAAAAATCCTGAATAAGTATTCTATATTTTTGTTTGTTTGGTATTGTTTGTAAGTTTCAAGTAAATTGGGAAAACTTCTAAAAACTCTTAAGAAATCGACATCCTTTTATACTATATAGTAACTTTTATGAAAAACTCTGAAACACCTATTTTTATTTATTGTTTTTCCAGTATTTATTTGAAATTTTATGTCGTTATCCTTCATTAAAAAGTTACAATCATTTCAATACGGAGCCAAACTACCAATCACTCAAACTTTAATAACCCGTGTCAACCCATTTTAAGGAATATTTTGGAAAATCCTGATATACATATTGAATTTAATGTTTTTTTCAGGACATACAAAAATTAATTAGTACGCTATATTAAAAAGATTTAGACATTTCAATACGGAGCCAAACTACGAATCTCAAACTTGAATAACCGTTTTTATCCCATTTTCAGGAATATTTTGAAAATACTAAAATACTTATTCAATATTTTTGTTTGTTTAGTTTTCTCTGTAAATTTCAAGCCAATAGCGTCAATGGTTGATAAACTTCACCACAATAACCTCAATAATTCAATTTCTTTTTCATACTTTTACAGTAACATTTTGGAAAAATCCTGAAACACCTGTTTTAATTTATAGTTTTTTCAGTACATACTGAAATTTTCAAGTCATTAGTATGCTATATTAAAAAGTTATATACATTTAAATACGGAGCCAAACTACGAATCTCAAACTTGAATAACCGTTTTTATCCCATTTTCATGATTATTTTGAAAAATCCTAAAATACGTATTCAATACTTTTGTTTGTTTAGTTTTCTCTGTAAATTTAAAGCCAATAGCGTCAATGGTTGATAAATTTCACCACAATAACCTCAATAATTCAACTTCCTTTTTATACTTATATAGTAATATTTTTGAAAAATCCTGAAACACGTGGTTTGATTTATAGTTTTTTCAATACATACTGAAAGTTTAAAGTCATTAGTATGCTATATTAAAAAGTTATAGACAGTTAAATACGGAGCCAAACTACGAATCTCAAACTTGAATAATCCATTTCACCCTATTTTCAGGAATATTTTGAAAAATCCTGAAACATGTGTTCAATATTTTTGTATGTTTAGTATTTCCTGTAAATTTCAAGCCAATAGCGTCAATGGTTGATAAATTTCACCACAATAACCTCAATAATTCAATTTCTTTTTCATACTTATACAGTAACATTTTGGAAAAATCCTGAAACACGTGTTTCAATTTATAGTTTTTTCAGTACATACTGAAATTTTCAAGTCATTAGTATGCTATATTAAAAAGTTATAGACATTTCAATACGGAGCCAAAATACGAATCACTCAAACTTGAATAACCCATTTCACCCTATTTTCAGGAATATTTTGATAAATCCTGAAATACGTGTTCAATATTTTTGTTTGTTTAATATTCTGAGTAAGCTTCATGTTGGGACATTTGTTAAAAAAAATCTCAAAAATCTTAATTAATTCGACTTCCTTTTAATACTTATATAGTAACATTTTTAAAAAAACCTGAAACACGTAGTTTGATTTATAGTTTTTTCAATACATACTGAAAGTTTCAAATCATTAATATGCTACATTAAAAAGTTATAGACATTTCAATACGGAGCCAAACTACGAATCTCAAACTTGAATAACCCATTTCACCCTATTTTCAGGAATATTTTGAAAAATCCTGAAACACCTGTTCAATATTTTTGTATGTTTAGTATTCTCTGTAAATTTCAAGAAAATCGGGCTACCGGTTACAGAGTTAGAAAAAGGACCAAAAAAACTTCCACCCCCCTTTTCACCCCCTTAGGGGTGGAATTTTCAAAAATCCCTTCTTAGCGGGTAGTTGTGTTGTAAAAGGAACCTACCTTCCAAATTTCAGCTTTCTAGCTTCAGCGGTTTAGGCTGGGCGTTGTCGCCAGAAAATCGCTCGTTCCTTTATATATTAAGATTGCACAAAAGTTGTACAAAGGCGAACATAATGCTAGATAGCATTCTCTACCTGCTAACCTTTGGATAGTGTGGACAAAAGTTTAAAGGTAGTGCTAGGTAATTAAAATTATAGAAAACTGTACTACAATCAATAGTGCATGACATTAATATAATAAATACAACACTATATAAATAAATAAATAAAATAAAAAATAAATAAATATACTATGTACCTATACCTAAATATAGAACGTACCAAATGATTCTTGCGAAAGAAAGTAGTTATAGACTCTAGATCTAAAGACATTTATAGAGGATGCCTCGCGATATTCTATTGGGAGACTGTTCTACAGCCGAGTGGCCTTTACAGCGAAAGTTATATGGTTTCGTTTGGTACAGGCATCCGGAGTTTTAAGCTGCAGACGTTTCGAGTGCCTTACAGTGCGCTCGGGTCCGTAAAGTGGCCTGAAGGACTCGGAGAGGTAGTTTGGGGATAGTTTAGGGTTAGAGAGGGTTTTATAAAGAAGGCATAATGTGTGCAAATCTCGACGTTTTCTGATTTTTAACCACTTCAGTTGAGTACGGAAGACTGAAACGTGATCTTATTTCCGCAACCCAAAGACGAAGCGGATACAAAGAGCCCTTTTCGCGGACGATACAGCATTGTACACATCCGACTTGAATGCAAGCCGGGTGAGTATAAGGTTGCAGGCCGCATTAGGCACACTAGGTGCCTGGTTTAGACAGTGGCGCATAGAAGTGAATCCGGCGAAAAGTGCAGCAGTGTACTTTTCGCGGAATTACTCTAAGCCCAGACCCCTTACCCTATTTGGTAAACCCATTCCCTGGGCCAAGACAGCTATATACTTAGGGGTGATCTTAGATCACCGCCTCAGCTTCAAACCCCACATTCGCGCTGTAACCAACCGTGCAAAGTTTATACTTAGCCGGCTGAACAGCCTCCTACGAGGGAAGAGTAAAATGTTCCTTAGAAATAAGGTGACACTTTACAAAGCGGTCGTACGTCCTATCATGACCTACTCCGCAGTGGTATTTGGCCATTCGGTCAATGTCCGCCACCTTCAGGTTGTCCAAAATAGATTTCTCCGCAAAGCCACGGGCTGCCCGTGGTACATGCGCAATAAAGACCTCCATCGAGATCTCAAACTCGAGTCCATTGCCCACTTCATAAAGATGCTTCCCAGCGCCATTATGAAGCGGCAGCTGATCATAACAATCCCCTGATTTCCACCATTCCCGATTATCCCGTGGTGACCCCGTTGACCCAATCACCGCCGCTAACCCGGAGGTGACGTCAACCAGTACCGATTCGCTTCGGCACACTACACACACGACCAAAAACCCACCCCGCCGGATGCGGGGTCGAAGAATTCCCCGCTTCCGCCCATAGGTGCACTCGTGCACCTAGGCGAAACCTCCATACCCTCTTGTAGCATCTGGCAACAGAAGCTTTAAACTTTACCGGTGTGGCGCCCTCAGCGCCCGCCAAAAGTCCGGTAACGCTGTCATGGCCAAAGAAAAAAAAAGGTAAGTGTTATTATTATAAACATAAATAGAGTATTAATTAACTGTTTACTGGTCATGTTGCACGTCAGAATAGAGTTCCCCTCGTTTCTTCCACTCATCTGCCACGATCTTTTTTGCTCCATCTTTTTAAGCTTTTTGGTTATTGTTCTCCCATCTCTTGATTGTTGAAAGCGCCTGCAGTGGTTGTGACACTGAGCGAGATATTTTATAGCTTGAAGCGCCGTTCTTTAAAAAGCAAAATTACTTTGCGTATGTATTCTCTCAGGACTTGCACAATTGCACATCCACTGCTGAATTTTTGGTTACCGAGTAGCCCCAAGAGGCTACCAGCAGCTTTCTTCTGTGTATTTGAACATATTTACTTCGATCACCTATCCACCTACCAAGTGTGGTGATCATGGCAAAACCATTCAGCAGTGGATGTGCAAGTGCTGATAGAATACATACGCAAAGTAATTTTGATTTTTAAAGAACGGCGCTTCAAGCTATAAAATATCTCGCTCAGTGTCACAACAACTGCAGGCGCTTTCAACTGGCGCGACGTTCTCAGAGTTGACTTCAAACAGCGCACCGTTCCGATCCTCACTTTGGTGAGCACGCGGTTGTATAGCTCGAATCAAAGTCGCTCACTTTACTCTCGCGCGACGTAAACTAGCGCAGTAGCGCGCTTGTCTTACACTCGAGGTATTGAGGAGCGAGGTTCTGAACACCATTCATTGATATCAGCTGTCCTAGATACTTACAATTATCGATCAACGTGTTTGATTACGTTTGGTTCTATTTCTATTTTCTGGCATTTGCCATTTATTACCTACGTACGTAACGTACTATAGTATTAGTTAGATTAATTGTTAACCAGCTTTCCTACTCGTTATCTAATTGCTGTAACATACGAGTACATAGTCTGTAGTAGGTATATCTTCGAATCTTAGGTAATTTAGTTTTGTTCCGTTTACATTTATTGCGAAATCTTCCCAGTCTACCTAGGTAGGTCACTTCCTACCTAGGTACTTAGGTAAGTAGGCATTTCACCGAGTAGCAGTTTGTCTGTGAGTGAGTGTGTCTGTGGGTAGAGTACGTAAGAGTAGAAACACAAACTTGCCCCGATATAGCATGGCATTGCATTGCATAGCAAGGATGCGCTGCATAAGTAGGAATGTTGGTAGGTCGGTATCTATGTTCGTTCCGTATGAATGGGCTTGTACTAGTACACGGCATGTAGTAAAGAAACCTACCACTTACATAGCCAGTAGGGAACCATACCTACTACCGAGTAGGAAGGTACTTACCTACCAAACTTTTTTCTTTGTATAAAATGATAGCAGTTTCGTTGGCAAGTGAGTGCGTTGTTGTGATCGAACGTGTGTTTATTCCATTTTATGCTACCGACGCCGTACCTACCTCCCCGGTAAGGCAAGCGGACATCGCTCATCGCATCGAAGGCACGTTCCTACACCGTAATGTGTAGTAGTAGTAAGTAGCTAAGT